>JBAJNP010006564.1:0-25210 GCA_036877545.1 Yasuhikotakia modesta | reverse complement strand
ATATAAACAAACTCTTAACCTGTGAGCTACAGCAGTCGTGGTGTTAACAAATGAGATGCATTATGTATGATGGAAAAAACGGAGCAGTTTGCAGTTCAGTGATTTATAAAGAGCCTCAATGTGCAGAAGGGCTGTTCTGCTGATCAGACATGTTACACAAACACACGCGACTGGAAAGAGAAGCTGTTAATGATTTAACAGAGCCTGACAACAGAAGCTTAGATACAGGCAGGCCAATAAGAAGAGACGCGTTCGTATTACAAGCAGTTTCTTAGCGTTGCGCACCCTCAGAAAACAGTGACGCAGGTTTTAGGACCATGAAAAACTGTCACATGTGTGTATGTGTGTGAGGTGTGTGTGCGTGTATGTGTCAGAAAGACCACCGGGGAGGGGGGGGGGTAAGAGCAGGAATACTAAATCTAGACAAGGGCAGACAAGGACGCATGAAGAGTCTCTTACTGGTAAAATATTTAAAGCTCACAGCTGTTAGGACAGGAAATGGAAATTACATGTAGAAAAAACCTCTGGGGAATATTTAGAGGAAACAGAACGTTTGTTAAACTAGCTGTGACATCAATGCTAATACAAATCATATATATAACAGCTCTTGTTTCTATGGAAAGTCTCCACCCTGGAGCTCAATGTTTGTCAGCCGTTTCCCCAGAGGTCAGAGTGTATATATCACCCCTATACAGTCTGAGACAGCCGGTTGCCATAGAAACACGTCCACAGATGCTCTCACCCAATCAGACGGCCAGAATCAAGACACCATCTCTCTCAGTCTCTGGCTTGCTTACGTTTACATTTACATTGAATTTTTTTTATGACACTTTCACTAAACGGTTTGAAAAAGTTCTTAGTTTTCACTAAACGGATTGAAATAAATCTTAATTCAGCTCTTTAGTGAATTAATTCAATCCCTGGATTAAATTCCCATTGTGTGGTTTAATCTGAAATACGTTGCGTAATATAATCTCTGTGAGAGGGTTACACAACGCTCCCGGTGCTGTGGTGACATCGACACACGTTCAGAGGAGAGTTTCTGACAGGTCTGAGGTCAGCGTTACGCTCTGAATGTTTGCTGAAGACACGAGATGATAGTTTATTTCAGGAGCGCGTCAGCATGATTGTGATGCTCTCGCTCCTCTTGTCGTTTTTCTGTGATAATAACTCTCTCCTCCCTATCTGCCCTTCTTTTTCCTTCCCGCAGCCAATCAGAAGCCAGTAAATATGAGCTCTGTCTGTAATGCTCAGTGATGTCATGATGTTCTGTAACTCATCTTTCTCTCCTTTATTTCTCCCTCTTTTCTTCTTCTTCCTCCCTCTTTCCTGACTTCCCAAAAGCACATGATATGAATATTTACCTGAATGATACAATAAACAGACGCCCATCAAATCTGATAACAGTAATTTGTTGGCGTATCATTTGATGCCTGTCCTTCATCTCATTGCACATATATAAACACTTCCCCAGAGGTCAGAAATGAGATGATGCAGAAGTCTCTGGAGAAACATCAGGTGTGTCTCTTTTTGCTAGTGTTTGACTTCCCGGCATATATAGAGACTCACATCTATATATGAATGTAGATAAATGATCTCAAATGCAAGACAATCACAACTCACCGCTAACAGTTTATTTCCCCTCAAAGCTTCTATGTAAGACCCCAAAACGAAGCAGCTGTGTTGGTTTTTAAACGCACAGTTAAATTTGGACTAAAACTCATCAGTTTCATGAGTGGAAATAAAGCTTGCAAGAAATCGCTTGAACTAAATAAAAACCAAAAAATCCAGCATGCAAAAATACAAGCAATGAAACGCACGCAAAAGAGAAATACATATAAAAGAGAAGCTTCTAGATTTTCAGTTATATCTCTGTAATGCCTGTGAGTTCAGACAGAAACAGGCAGCAGTTTTCATACAGAGTCATTTAAGAACCAAACGCATCTGCGCTTCTGTTTCTAAGATCTCTTGGTTCTCCAGCAGCTTGGTTCTGCCGCGGGGCGTGTGTGGAGGTGGACTCAGACACAGAAGCGGTTCTTGGAGAAGGGTTCAAACTGGGCTGCATCTCCTGCAAGATGCGCGGGGAGGTGCCGGCAGCTGCCACTGTGGACTGGTGGTTCATGGCCAGAGGAGAGAGTGACTTCACACATGTGAGTCTGAGACGCATCAGTGCTGTGCTGTGAATGCTGTGCTGTAAATGCTGTGCAGCTGCATGGCGTATTACCTAAATGTGCAGCTGACTTTCTAATGCATTTAAAAATGCAGCGTATTACAACTGAATTTTTTGCTGTAATTATGTCTTCTATATACATAATAATGATTTATAAATTCAGCTGTTGGGTCCAATTTCATAAGAAATGTGAGTTTAGCATCATTCGTCTGCTGCTGTAGATGCTGCCGCAGCAGTTATGCGTTACAGCTGTACGAAAAGGAGATGGTTGCATTATTCATGCAAGCTGAGATCATGCATTTTTCATGACTGCAGCATTTGCTGGTGACACGCAGCTCTCCTGCAAACCCAGAGCTAATGCGAGCAGCCGCTGCTTTACACTCACAATCATCACAATCTCAGATCTGCAGCGTCAACAAATACTATCCCACCTCACCATCTGTGATGATGTATTCATAACTATTCATTTATGAATTACACACATTGTTACATTTCATAACATCTGTGACTAAATCTGATTAAAAAGTCTCATCAGATTCTGGTATCAGTCATTAAATCCAGCTAATCAATATAAAACAACAACAATATTTAAACCACAAGTCTTCAAACCAGAATTCTGTTCTGAACACTAACCCTTTTCTTACTGGTTATTCTGGTGGTTTTACATTCTAATGAATGATTATCTAACTAATTAAAGCTTTGATTCCCACGATCAGATCTACAGTTATGCAGACATGACCGGCTACGTGATGGACGATCGTTTTGTTGAGCGTCTGGACTGGAACGGCAGTAAAAAAACTCTGGATGTGCAAGACGGGTCTATTTATATCCTCAACGTGACGTACAACGACACCGGCACATACCGCTGCTACTTCGACCGAACGCTCACCTTCAGCAATTATGAGTACCGGACCAACGCCACCAAGTTCATCAACATCAATGTTGTGGGCAAAGGTACCTCATAAAAACACACAACAACTGAAACGTGTTACAATCCAACAACAAATCAACATCCTTTCTCAGGTGAAATTATTTTACAGTAAGATGGCATGAAAGCCCAACAGATCACAGATGCAAAGTCTGGTGTCATTTATTCATAAATCTGAGTTTGGATGTCAAAAGCAAGGAACAGAAAGCAAACAGTGTTGCCATGGCAGCCGCATCACGACTATCTTTACAGTGGATGTCCTTGACTCACAAACATTTAGTTTGTCAGAACGGAAGGTTTAGAATGTGTTTTACTTTATTGATTTATGCTGAGAGTTACTTACAGTTTACTGTTGATTCTTACAGTTTACAGTATTTTGTTTTTACAATTATAATATTAATATACAATATACAACAGGAACTACAGTAACAATCACATGTTCTATGGATAAAGAATGATAACAATGAAACAGAAAGTGTCAGACAAGCACAACTAAAGCAAAATAACCAAAAATGCCAACGCAGACGTGAAGTTCTGCTCACAAAACCGAACCCAAAATCAGAGCGACACGACTGCTGAATGAGTTTTTCTCACGAGGGCAAAAGTTTGAATACATCACATGATCCCCAGATGGTAACTGTACCAGCCTGCACTTCCTGTCTGAGACCAACCACTTTATACAGTCAAGAAACATCCTGCTAACATTACTGCAGAACTTTGAGAGAACTTCTAGAGAATGTAGCCACAGTTCTGTGAACACGAGTACATGGACAGCATCTTTTACTGACGTGTCAGATGAAAACCTGACTGTGTTAAAGATTTGTGAATTGAATTTGAATGATAAATGTCAGATGTTTCTCACGCTCACCTCCAGCGACTCGCGGGATGGCCTCCATCTTATCGGAGGTGATGATGTACGTCTCCATCATTGGTCTGCAGTTCTGGCTGGTGGTGGAGATGATTTACTGCTACAGGAAGATCTCAGCAGCAGGAGAGGAGGCGTTGAGAGAGAGCGAGTGAGTCCAGCTCGCGTTCAGTTATTAACACACTGCGGCACGTCCAGTCAGCTCTTCCTCGACTGTAACGCAACATAACATTTTCATTAATGAAATACATCCACTAAAAAAGGAAAATCAGTGAACCCTCTCTCCTCCTTCCATTCGTTCTTGTTTAGTTTTTGCTACGTTTCTATCTTCAGAACTACAGCTACATTTCCCACAATTTCTTAATTCAACACTGACTCTATATTGTTTCTGCTCTGCTTTCTAAACCTTCAGGTTTGTTCTGTTTTCTTGATATCTTCTTTCTTTCCTCCTTGTTTCTGTTCTTTCTGTCTTTTCTCGTCTTTCTCTCAGGGCGGAATATTTAGCTATAGCCTCAGAGAGCAAAGATAACTGTGCTGGTGTAGCAGTCACAGAATAACACAGGTGGGTTTCTTAAAGTCAAGGAGTCACATTTGGACCTAAAATCTGACCAGACGTTTATGGCACATACACAGACCTCCTGAATATTGAGTTTAATCTGTTATTTGTGTTTTTACAGGGACAAAAAAACCCTCAAGCCAAAAGCTTGAAGCTCCACCCATTTATGACACCATCAACGGCGACCCGGCCCCTTACTGACGCTGTGTGGAACCACAGGGCCGTGAGAGAACAACTATCAAAACACACATCAGGGACACACAGACACGGATGTTTTTGGTTTCAGTAAGACTCTGGCGTTGCGTGACAGACGACACCGATGAACGATGCATTAACTGGTTTAAGTTGAACAATGTACTAAACATGCAGTATGTGTGTGAGCTTCTGTTGAACAACTGCTGATAAAAACTTTATAAGCTTTATATGTCATAAAAATGCTAAAACTCACGAGTGTATTTACAGAGCCAGAGTACAAATATTTAAAAAATGTATTAAACTATATAATTCACACACACGCACACACACGCACACACACACACACACACACACACACACAGGAAAATGACAAATTTATATAGAAACTATATAGAAAACAAATTAAATACAATATAATCTATATATGTATATCCATCAATAAATATTACAAGTGAATGATCAAAGGCACATATACTAACAGTTACAAACACAGAGAAATGACAGCTGTGGTTTACAGAGAAAATAAGAGCTTGTTTCTCATTTCACTCACCATGAGTAAAGCTAAAATGTGATAAATGTTATCACTGATGCGTAACTACCAGTTTGACAAAAACTCAACTATACACTATAAACATTTAATCTTCACTATTTTGTTACTTAACCAAACATGTTTCAGTTCAGACCAGCAGCAAGTTAACCTGTGTTTGCAGGTCCGGCCTGTAGCCTATAGGGGGCGCTGCGTCTCTCACCTGTGTAACGCATTAATGTCCCACTCAGTTTAACCTTTAGTGATAAAAGTGCATCGTTGTCTAGCAAACAGTAACTCACTAAACACCAATGCAATCATGGAGAAATAATGGATAATATTTGGTCTAACCAGTTTAATCTTTACTGATAAAATAACCAAGGGCTGCATGAACGGGTTTAAAGGTCAGCGTTTCTCATGCATGATGCTGTGAACAGAGATAAAGGTTGTTTTAATTCACAAGTGCAGCGAAGCCCCAGTTTTCCCTCTTGTCGTTTCGTGTGGAGACGGCAGGGGCAGCACAACGCTGCCAGTCTCACTGCCTTTATGCACGAGCAAATTTCTAAAATCTCCCAGCCCGTTTCTTACTTTTCTATCTTTCATTCAGTGGTTATTTGATGAAATGAGTCAGTTTGTACTGCATGAAACTACCTTTACCGATACTGTCGTAACACTTCCAGTTGTAAGTTCACTGGTTATCTGTTAACCTGTTAACAGCACGACTGCTTTCATCACCTTTGCTAATGCAGAAGATCTGTGTCATGTTTCTGTGGCATTCTTACAGCATCTGCACACGTCTTTAATGGCCTAAAATCTGAGGATGGCTTTTATGTTTAAGTGAAAATGTTGCTGCCAAATTATGGACAAGATCAAATAAAGACATTAAACAACAGCTGTGTGGAGTTTCATGCACTGAGACACAATGTTGCTGTGCAGAGTTTAACCAGATAGTTTTTTATGAGACTAGTTAAGTTTGTTAAATGTGTGAGTCGTTTTTAAATCAGACAAAAAGTTAGACTGATCTGAAAAAACACAATTTTGTTGCATTATACATTTTTGTTGACGTTTTTTATTGATACATTTTGACCGTCGCTTTACAATCACGTCCACATCAAACCTTTGTTTCGTCTGTCTGACCTGAATAAATATCACACGCGTACATCAGACGGCAGGGGCTTTGCACAGCAGCCCCCCACAGACATCAGCCTGTCATCGCACCCGGAGTTAAGAGTGACAACAAATGAACACAAATGAAATGTGTGGACGGGGCAACAGTAACAGACTGTCCAAAAAACTGAAAAACAACTTATAAAACAACAAAGGTCTTCAGACGAAACTCAAACCTGTCAAATCATGTTTTTCCCCGAAACATAAAAACAAAGGACAGAATTAAATGTTAACATGTTTTGCATTGTGACAATCTCACGGCTGTTGTTACATTTCACTGTCATATGAATCTTCATACATAAAATGTGTGTTTAATAGTATAAAAATAGCTGCATTTTAAACAAACATGGCAGCGGTTGGTTTACTGCCTACAAATAAAATCAAAAAATATGTCTGGATTTGATGGACTGTGTAACAGTTTAACAATTACAAAATGCAAATCAAATGCTTTACAGATAAAAACAAAACATCTGAACCGTGAAGAATTTAAAAACACTAAAATACAGTAATGAAATCAGAGGTTTAGCCATCATATAAAATAACGTCACAATGCAAAATATATTAACACTAATAAAATGAATGGCCCTACAATGACCTAATGGTCAAAAATAAATGTCTTACTTTCTTTCTGGAGGTCTAATATGATCTGACATGATTAGTGAGATTCGTGTTTACAGTGTTGAGTGACACAACACTGCCGCCGCTTCGTTCTGGATTCCTCTGACCTTGAGTTCTGATTGGTCCAAACTTCCAGCTCCAAGTTCTGGAATCCGTTTCTTTCAGCTGGTCCAGCTTACAGCAGCTCTCAACAGTTCAAGTGTGACTCCAAAAAGCGCCACGAGTTTCCTGACACCATAATAACAGGAAAAACCCGATCGCCTCTAAATCATAAATACACAGGGATTTAAAAAACACAAAACTACTTAAAATTGAGAAATTAGGTTGTAAAAACGTTTGTCCCGCTGGCGCTTAGTAACAGTTTCTCATCTTCTGTATTTTGTTTCTTAAATTAAAGCTGCAATCTGTAACTTTTGCCTCTGTACTGCCACCTCTGTTTGAAACATAAAATTGCTGATTTTTTAACTACTTTTTTTATGATTGCTGAAGCCAGTTTAAGTCAAACTGACATTTCCAGGAAATCGGATCTGACAGCTAAAAATGATTAAATCAGTATTTATATAATGCGTGTTATAAACACACTGTGAAGACGTTTTAAACACTGATCTGTCATGTACATGTTCAATAACAGTTTTTTGTTCATTTTTAGCTAAAAATGTGACAGATTGCAGCTTTAATACAGCCTTTAAAACAAGATCCCTGACACTCAGTAACAGTTTATCGATTTCTGCATTCTTCCATTTTTAAGATGAAATTTTAATTGTCGTTACAATTTTCTCCTCGTGATTATTGCTAAAACAGGAAAACATATCGATACCCCTCATTGGTCCGTATTCAAACACAACACGAGCAGACAGACACAAACACACACACACACAATGGCTTGTGGACGTCAGACTATCATTTAAGTCCTTAAATAAATACTGTAATGGTTGGACAAACTCGCTCCATACTGCAGGAGTTTCAGTAACAGCTGTGAATGACAAAGTGGTTTGAACAGACAGGAGTGTGAATGTCTAGATGTTTCGTGAAGTTTATGAGGCTTCATTTGAAGCCATCCTTCTAGATGAAGGAGACAACTGGAGGTTCACGTCACACCTCCACAGCCAGTGAGATGGACCTCCATCCATCCTTCATCTCCAGAACATATTAAGGTTCTTCTGAACCCATTTTTGAAGGATCTCCATGATGAATCATACAGTCTCTCACACACAGTCTGGACTCGTGATCAGCCCAGGTGAAGGACAGACGTTCTCCACGCGTGGAACACGGACCATCCCATACGTTTGTTATTGCTTCAGACCCGTAGAGTCTGTGGTGTTGATAGAGGAGTTGAGTCACTGATACTGAAGAAGTTCAGAGAGAACCACCATCTCTCATCCATGATCTGTCTCAACCTGGACACCCGTGTCACAGGTGAGTCTGGAACCGGATTGGTGGGCTGGGATCCGTTCATCCGTCATTCATCCGTCTGTGTGTCTGACGCAGAATCAGACTCCTGCTGGACCTCTGGTGTGATCATGCCACTGTGCAGCTTCTCCAAAGACTGTTTCATCTACAAGAAGCAAAGACACATGAAATCAAATGTGACCCTTTTAGCTGATTATTAATGTCACTAGTTCAGTGATTCACTAGTTTAAAATGAAGCATTAGTACAAAAGAATGAATGTGTGAAGTATTAGCTGAGCTCATGTTGGGAGCAAAAAGTAAGTTTGAGATCTTCTGGAAGCTCAGAAGGTGAGTTACCAAAAACCTTCTCTGGAGAAATATCTACAGAGCAAGAATGTTGGTGTGAGCTGGGAAGATCAGGAACAGACCTGATCAAGCAGCGTGACAGAAGACTGTAAGATCTGCTGCCATTTGTTCATCTGAGCCTGATGGAACTGTCTCTGGAGCTGCAGGATCTGAGCCCACTCTCCTGCTGACTGAGGCAGAGGGCTGTGGAGAAACATCTCAACACATTTACATGTGTCGCTTCAATCAAACTGACTTACATTTCAGCTATACGTGATCTGCATGTGTGTTCCCTGCACCCTTTAAAATGAAGCTTCACAAAGCCATACAAGAACCATTTTTGGCTGTATGGTTCCATGAAGAACCTTAACCAAACCTAAGAAAGTATGTGGTTCTTTTAGGAACAGTTGACAAAATTATTCTTGGAGGAAACAAGGAAAAATGGTTCTTCTGTGGTATTGCTGTGAAGAACATTCATTTAAAGAGTGTGGGAATTGAACCCAAGACCTTTGAGCAGCTCACACAAATGCTCTACAAGTTGAGCAACAGAAACACAAAGAACACAACATACCTGTCGGTTAAAGAGTACGAGTGCCACGCCTCCAGTGTGTGTGCGGCTCGCTCCAGCGCCCAGAGTTTGTAGAACAGCATCATGTTCAAAGCCACCAGAACCACCAGACTGAGAAGAACCAGAGAAGACATGTTCTAGATAATACTGTACCAGTCATGAGAGTTCACAGAAGTTTGTTTCTCTTTCATCACAAAGACTCTACCTGACACAGATCCTACAGGCAGGAGAGGCAAGAAACAAGATGAGACAGAGCGAGAAGATATTAGTTAAACAAACGAGAGAGAGAGAGACACGGTTTAATGAAGCTTCACTGTAAAGATCTGTTACGCGTCTTAAAGGCACAGTGAACGATTTCTGAGAAAAACCTTCTGTTTGAATTAAAGCCAAACACACACACACCCCTCCTTTCATTCACTGCGCTGCACAATGTTACTGCAGTAATGTTAGTAGAAACTTTTTCAATGTAATATATCATATACAAAAAAACACTGATTCCAGAGTATTAGTGGAACATTTTAAAAATGTTAGATGTAGTTGCTAACATTCATCTTAAAACTGGATGTTTGAACAATCTTAAGAGTTTTTCTTAATGCTATTTGTAATGTTCCTACAGCCTGAAACTGGTAGCTGGGTCAGCAGAAGAAGGTTTAGATGTTTGGAGATGAAGACTCACATGAAGCTGACGATGAGCAGAATGGTGGACATGCTGCTGTTATTGTTGATGCTGGTTGCTCTCCATCTCTCTCCTAGTTTCATGTACTGACCGCCTGAAGAACACCAAGACAATTTATTAGCCCCTGAATGTTCCACGTGGAAGATCTCACCAAAATCCAAAGCTTTGTCACTCACTTGCTTCTCTCCTTTCTCGCTCATCGATGCCTCGATCGCCCCGTTCCCCACCGCCCGCTCCTACCCCCTCCCTCTCTCGCTCTCCTGCCCGTCGGGGGCAGTTGCGTTTGCGTCTGCGCAGGGCGGGGGGCGTCTTGGCGGCGTCCGTAGAAGCCGCCTCCCCTGTGGTCACCACGGAAACCTCTGTCTGCAGCAACGTCTCCAACTTACACACCTCCATCTCTGATCAGGACAGAAACGTTCCTTTAGAATTGGTTCTAGGTTTGGGAGCTGTGAGCGGCAGACCCGGTTCTCACCCATGTGTCTGTAGTACTCCTCGATACCACTCCAGGTGTTCTTCTCGATCAGAGCTTTCACGAGGCTCCACGGCTGTTTCCTGTAGCAGATGTCGGACGAGACCCTGCAGACGACACACAATGGGTCCTCAGGAGGGGTTTTGCGTTTGAAGCTCAACAATACAAGTGTAACAATGTCAGGAAGTTGTACCTGAGACGGCTCTTGTGCTTGTTGACGGAGGTGAGGCAGTATCTGTGGACGGTGTAGAAATAATCTTGGTATGGGATGCCTGAGGTTATGACCTCAGAGTCCACCACGTAACACTCGCCTCGTGTGCTGCTCTTGTGTAGAGTCTGTACAGCACACACGATTATAAAACATGACATAAAGAATTGAGACACTATCAGAAGCTTGTGTAGATGGTTTAGAAGAATGTAGGAGTGAAGGCTGAGAGAGACAGAGAGACAGACAGAGAGAGAGAGAGAGAGAGAGAGAGAGAGAGAGTCGGACCCACCTGTGTCTCCACCACAGGAGCAGTCTTGGGGCCCAGCGGGTTGTTGATGGCGATGGTGTAACTCAAAACCCGACTGTTACTGCCGGTGCTGCTGTCCTGCTGCCAGTCGTGTACTGAGAGATCTGAACCAATCACACGAGAGAGAGAGAGAGAGAGAGAGAGAGAGAGAGAGAGAGAGAGATGAGTAAACGAGTGAGAGAACATGAGAGTGTGAATAAGAGTGAATAAATGTGACAGAGAGCAAAAGAGGAAGAGAGAGTGAGTGAGAGAGACAGAGAGAGAGAGGGGTACAGAACAGGGGCAATTATGCATGCAGAAAGACAGCACAGGGTTCAGTATGAGAAAAACACTTTCACACTGTTCTATGAAATCTCACACTTAGCATTAATTCTTTCATGTGTTGAGTTTGTAAAAAGTTACAAAGTGAAGAAAAAAACACGAGTCTGTTTCCCTTCATCAAAACATCAGACACACTCTTTAAAAGACACGTTTTGTTTTTGGCTTTTAATTATGAAGTTTTGTTTCTTTTACTTTTACTGTCTTTTACTTTGTACTGTACTTTTACTTTTAACAGTTAAAAGTAAGTGTTAAGTAATATATGTTTCTGAGAATCACTGGTCTGTAATACAGAATAGAGTCACACTCAACAGTTGAGAACTCATTAGCTTCACAAAAGCCCCCTATTGAACAAACAGCAGAGATAGAGAGAGAGAGAGAGAGAGAGAGGGAGAGAGAGAGAGATCTGATGCAGCGCTGTGTGTCCTCCAGTCCAGCGCTGGATTGCTTAAGTCTTTATCTGCAATAAACACAAGCGCTAACATTTGGCAGCTAGTCAGACTGGAGCGCTCATCTTACCAGTAAAGTGACGCTGAGAGAAGAGATGCTGAATGAATTGAGTGTCTGAGAACAGAAGCTCATGGAGTTTGTCCACGTTCATGCGAACAACTGTGTTGATATGCAGCCGTCCGCTGAGGTCTGCACAGAAAGACTCCACCTCACCTGCAGAGAAGTTTAACACGTATTATTGAGGAAACATCAAACACAAGAGTCAAAAACACAACCAAATAATCACAAATGGTGACTAATGTGGAACCCAAAAGATTCACTGGGTGCAAGGTGACAAAAACAGACACAAGTAACCAATAAAGTGTCTGTTAGGTAAGAAACGACCATCACGGCTTCGGTTAGGACACGCTCTGAGACTCACTCTCCTCCTGAGTGTCTGAAGAATTGCTGGGATCGGTGGGCAGATCCTCATCGTTGGTCATGTCCAATGAGGAGAGGTTTCCAAGACTCTGTGGAACTGTGGGAGGGGACTGAAGCACCTGATTGGTCGATTCTGATTGGCTGTCCCCACCTTCCTCCAAGATCTATAAAGGCAAGTGATGGACTTAGAGAAGAAAAACACTTTGCTGTATAAAATATATTATCAATATAATATATAATGAACAGTGTGTATATACAGTATATAATATATAATGTACAGTGTGTATATACAGTATATAATATTTAATTTATAGTGTGTATATACAGTATGTAATATATAATGTACAGTGTGTGTATATAGTATATAATATATAATGTACAGTGCATTTATACACTACATTGCATTATAATATAATTACATATATCATGTAAAATCCTTTTTTAAAACAGCATGAGAAATTAATTATAATTTTATTAAACATGTTTAAAGCAGGAGTATAAATATGTTTAGTTTCTCCTCAGCAGTTGGAGACTCACGGCTGAGGAAGGAGAGACCCCAGACTGTGAGGAGAGGGTGACTGGAGGCAGGGGGCTCTGAGAACTGGGCGGACTGGGCTCAGGTTCTGCGCTGACCCGAGCGGGCGGCACCTCCACGGGCTGGCAGGAGGAAGAAGAGGAGGAAGGAGGTGAAGATCCTGAGGCGCAGGGAAGTGCGGAGGCAGACGAGGGGGGGGAGGAGCCTGTCGGAACCGCTGGCACTGAACCCAAATCCAGCAGGTCAGTGACGGATACCGACTCCTCACCCGGCCTAATGGAGAGAGACAGACACAAGCAGCGTTGCCAGATCTCCTCATAAAACTAACCCAAAGTCTCTTATAAAAAATGGACATGGCAACACCTAACATTAGCATCAGTTAAATCATATTACATTATTATGGTGCAAGAAACCTTGCCTAACTTTACAAATGCACTACACAGAATTAAATATAATGTGTATAACCTTTAAGAATAAATGTAGGTTTTCCTGTAACTTAAATGTTAGCATTGCATTAGCAGTGCTTTGATTTTCAGAGAACACAAATACTGACAAAATGTATGCCTTATATTCACTCTAAACTGTCTGGACTAGTGCCTGTAAATGCATAAATGTAAACGACAGACACCGTGACCTTCTTCTGTCTGAGGAAGAGAATGGAATAAGCATGTTTCATAAACAGATGCCTCTCAGTAAACTCACAGAAGGCCGTTCATGTGCTCCGCGGTGGGAGAGACGTAGTCATCGTCTTCACTGGTGAGTCCCAGTTCAGTGCCGTAACACTGGTGAACGATGTGCCACAGCTCCTTAGGAGACAAAGTCTGTGGAAGACGAAAAATATCCAGCTCCTTCATATGCTTTGCTAATAGGCTCTTAAACACCATTTCTGTGTGTGCAGGGTTTTAAGATTTTAAAGAGCCATTTTAGGATGGAAAAGTTATTTTCTTGCTAGAGGAAAACAGACAATAACTGCAGGCTAAGATGCTCAATGGCTCCATTTTAAAACAGCACCCTGAGAGAAATGAGACCTCAAAAGTGACTGAAGTCTTTTAAGACAACACCATTATACATCATTATATTATGTATTTATCCAACCAATGGAATATGAGGGAAACATGCATGTAAGCAATTATTATTTTGTTAAACTAAATAAATGCATTAAATACATGTTAGCATATTTTTGTTATATAACCATCTTTATTTCCAACACGACACGCTCAGTGGAGCTGTACACACACATCTGCAGTTGCCATCTGTCTGCCACAAGCGAATTATTGTGGCAGATAAAAGCCACACATCACAAACACGCACCGCATACATGCACAGCAAACACGCACCGCATACACGCACCACATACACGCACCACATACACACATAACTCCCACTGACAGAAGCTTTCTGGTGGTTAGTTCTGACGCTATAAACCAGAGACGACGCAGGAACACAATTCTCACCTTGTCCATAAGAGCGTTCTGCCACAGTCTGAAGATCATCATGTAGCTGCGATCTCTCGCCCCAAATGAGGTGAAGAAATGCTGCCAAACAACATCAGAAAGATGTTAGCCGGGTTACGACATTAGCATGGTAACGTCAGCATGGAAGTCCAACGACTTCTGGTACCTTCTCGTGTTCGGTGCTGATCTGGATGGCGTTGGGGATGAGTTTAGCTGTCTTCTCCTTGGTGAGACTCGTCACATCTTTCAGCAGAATGGTTATCTGGTTACGGGCAGAAGATAATGTTGAAGTTACGTCTTACTAACCCTTCAGGTTTACTCAGCACTTAAGTTAGTGTTTAATCATGGATAGATGAGCTTTGCGATGCCACATTACATATTCATAAAGGGATACCATTCATATTTGCATATTTATGAGATTAATAACATTTATTGGACAGCATGTTATGAGACAACCCACACAGTGTTTTAATAACAGCCTGTCCATCTGTGCCACTAAAATACCAAGTCCATTTCAGTTCTTATATCTGCTGCAACAATGCATGAGATGAGAGAAGGGCAAAGCAAAGATCACACAAACTTTTTACAGACACAGTTTTGTCTGTAACACGCGAGTTACCGTAGTTTCCCAGCGGAAGATGTTACTGTAAAAGCAGAGCCAGTTTTCAGACAGGTACAGCCGTCCCTGCAGCAAAATATCCTTCTGCAGAGCACACGAGTAGTCTAGAAAAATAAACACAAAGATCACATGACCATGTCACGAACCGCTGAGGACAGGGCGCGATCTCACCCCCGCCATTTATATCATTTTACTCATTGTTTCTGGCTGTAACTCAAGATAAGGTGACACTGACCCACTATGAGTCGCTCTGTATCCGGCAGCTTTTTAAAGAGTTTGCGAAAGTCTTCGTTCCTCTGCTTGTACGTGGGGCTGAGGACCTGAGTGAGAACACCAGCGCCGTCAGCAGAAGCACAAAAACACTGAGGTGTGAATTTCTAAAGACCCGCGTGACACTTACGTTGTACCAGCTCTGCATTTTCTGCAACAGAGAGGAAAAGACGACAGCGGGTTACTTGCTAATCTCTTTGTGTTTTGTGCTAGTTTGCGCTCATGCGATGACATCACCGTCAGGTAACCGCATCCTTTTGCATGTTTCTTACCTTGGCGTTGCGAGTAAAGTGCCGCGCCGCGAGCGGGTACGAGGAGGTGGATGAGGAGGGGGTTGGCGGCAGGGGGCTGTCAGAACCACCGCCCCCTCTGTCCCCGGTCGCCTCCCCTTCACTGGCCCTGGCTCCGCCCCCGAGCATGCGCCTGCGCAGGGAGGGTGAGCTTCCAGGAGTGCTGCGTGGAGAGTTACTGGCTGTGCTGCGGGTGCAGAGAGATAAAGTCAGATCTGGCATTTCAGCAGTAAGGTTCAAACTCTCCTCAGGTCAGCGGGGTCACGCTGAGGAAACCTCAGATCAGACACAGTTTATCTGCTGTTTACAGAACATCACCGCCAACTGAAATGACTTACCTAGAACCTCAAATACATAAATCATGATTCATCTCAAGTGTTTTCATGGTTGACGCCTTCAGTTTTGAAAAAGCTACGTAACAGACCTGTGTGTTCATTGTAAAAGCGCATTTCTCTCACTCACACAACAAACATCAGTTTTTATATTTACCAAACCACACAGCGTCTGATTAATGACAAATTTACATATAAATGGTGTTTTTTCTCCATTATTAACTGATAAACAGATGCTAACATCAGTTAAACTCGATCAAGCAGCAATTTTAAGTAACACACAAAAATTACAAACCAACAGTTTATTCAGCATGTTAAACGGTCGGGTCACAGCTCAGGGTCAAAGACTGTATTTATAGTAATAACAACCATTTCCATAGTAGCATTCCGGTTCTGATCCAGTAAAATACAGGTGCTAATGTAGATGTGGGCTTCTGTACACAAACACAAAGACTTCTTCTGCTCCAAACATCTGATCTGTGATGACACACTAAATGCCAGACTTTGTGCCAGAGAAATTTGTAACTTCCGACGCACTTGCAACTTCCGTTGTGTTTTTGAGTTACATTTTAAGTACTGAAACCCAGTTTGCTCAGCAAAAGATGCTTAAGATTTAAAAGCGTCAATAAACATCAAATCCAAGTGGTCAAACCGGCCTGGTGTGTGTGTGTGTGTGTGTGTGTGTGTGTGTGTACATACACAATAACTCACCATGTGACCACAACTACAACTACAAATATTGTTACTACAAATAAACTATAGTACTATACATGTTACTATAGTAACTTGGTGTCTTTCTTTAAAAACAATTCAAGTGTATTAATAATGTATTATGTTGCATTTTAGCACAACAGTGGCTATATAATTCCTATATATAGTAAAACGTGGTTAAAATAATCTTTATATTCGTATTGATCTTCTTGGACCCCTGTCTCACGTCGTCATGGTAACACAAGGGATGGGGGCAAATATCAGCGTCTCCAAGGTAACCAGGAAAAGGAGAAAACACCCAAACGGGAAACGAGAGTCAGAACCGAGCAACTTTTAACAATAATGAAGCTTCAGGGTCCGGGCGGGTGTTGAAACAAACGCAACGAGACGATAATCCAGAATAAACGCTGCGGGGACATGTTGTGTCGTGCCAAACACTGAATACTGTACGATACTGTACTGTACTGTACGATACTGTACTGTACTGTACGATACTGTACTGTACTGTACTGTACGATACTGTACTTCACCAGGGCCGGTTTCCCGTGACTCCCAGACGCCTTTCAAGAAAATGCCGAGCGAATGAACGGGTCGGTCTATAATGCTGCAGCTAAAACAAGCTCAGCGATCGACATGTCGACATGCCTTCAACAATGCAAATGTGCAGAAGCATCATTGCGTTTGAATGCATGCATGCATCGCATGCATCTGAAATAAAGCTACGCAATGCACGCGCTGTTCGCTAACGTGCGTTTCCGCACACCGGCACGCAACCTTCAACCCGCAACGATGCAAACAAATCGTCGAGCATCACGTACAAAACGATATTTTAAAAACAAAGCACAGATGTGCGTGAACGACACTCACTCGAACATGTCATTGGGTGTTTGCTGAATTCAGTGCGTGATGTCCGCGTTTGATGCGCGGTGGTCGCTCAATGGAGGCATTTAGACGAACCGGGCCGAGCGCATTGGAGACGCATCGTCCTCCGTTTATCCGCAGTCAGTTCTGGTCCGACAGACCGCCATCGTTCAACATCCCCATCGCATGCATGTACCAAACCTCGACTGTCCCTCTAAAGCGCAAAGACCGCAGCGGTCCCCAACATCGGCGCTGCGCTCCGGCTATCCTACGGCAACCTCCACACGGGCGAGAGGAGGAGGAAGGAGGGAGGAGGAGGGAGACAGCGACCTCCTCTATACAAGCGCACGGCAGGACCAACCCACCAGTCGCCTATGGCGTTAATGTGGAAACACATTAGCTGAATGTTGAGTGCAAGGCCTGCTGTTAAATGTAGAGCTGCCACCAATCCAGCCTTTAAACTGAGTTATCATTTATAAACTTGATCAATTAAACCTGATAAACTGATCAATACACTGCTGCCACCCCGTCTTAAACCGTTTCTCAGGTCGTGGTTACCTTCCTAAACTCTATAGATCCTGTGAAAATAATCTCCTGGTTCTCTCTGTAATCTGTTTTTCTGGGATAGGCGGCTGTAATCTCAGTATGTAGGTTGAGGGGAAGCCGTATACACACATGCCAAAAACCATACACACATCCAAACCGTGTCCCTAAACAACATCTGATCCTTAATAATAAACATCACTTATTTAACAATGTAAAACACGCCCTTATACTATATTTAGTTTAATGAATCTGTTTTGGATTAAAGCATATGCCAAAATAAACGTGTAAACATGTTCTATTTCTATTAATTCTCTGAGGTGGTTTAGACAAAACCTCTGAACAGGATAAACAGAGACAAAATAACTTCAAGGTAAGACTATAAAAAGATTTTAAAACTTTTTTTGGGCGCAGGTGAACAACACACAGCGATTAATGTCACTCCATCCCTCACTGCAGAGACTTTAGGAATATTGATCAAATGTTTCACCTGTGCAATAATCCACCGGCATTAGATGGTCAAAACAGTCAGTCTAGTTTTGCAATCCCACAGCGCTAACAGAGTCTGTAGGTTCAGAGAAGATACAGCAGGTCACGCCACGTACATCACCGTACACACAACCCAAAGAGGCTTAGACAAATCAAATCTTCAGACTTCAGAAGCAATCCACATCAACAGAGTTACAGACCAATCAAACTGGATCTCGTCTTTCTAAATAACTTTAGAAAGGTCTGAATTACCAGCCGTACCTTCTGTGCAACAGCGGAGGGTACAAAAATAAATTATTATTGGCAAAACTCAGACTCTGACCCTCTTTTGTAAGATGTGAATGTCAGGAACTCTCATTGGAAAGATAAACAACCTACAAACATTTCCACACAAACATTTCCAAACAAACAAGTGCAGTTCTACAGTCAGACTGGATGAATCAATAAACCTCTTTGAATTCAGATGAGCCCAAATCTGTCTGCAAATATAAACGGTGCGGATTTAAACAACAATCCCAGAAAGACTGTTTTCAATTTAAACAGGCGATTCATAATGTAATAATGTTTATTTGAATCACAATAACAGTGATAATTGACACCCACTACGTTTTTTTTGCTCCTAATCTAACAACAATTGTTATCAGAGTCACTGGCTGAGTCACTGGTTTAAGCTAATAAATAAATAAACACCAGTTAAGCAATATCCACACCATCACGAGGCTCTAACTGGGGGTGAGTTTCTGTAACATACTGCAGGCTGAGCCGTAAACAGTAACATGTAGGTCAGTGAAAGCTGTGGGTAAATGAGCAGGACAAGGGCACAGAATAAAACACCTTTAGCTCTCAAAGCTGCTCATTTCACTGGCTGAAAGCCTCACTGCAGCATCAACACGGAGGCTTCCGATTGGACGGCAGTGACATCACCAGGAAAAGCGGACACTCCCACTGGGTAATTGTGATGAAAAGCCAGAAGGCTTAGAAACAGCCCCACCTCCATCTCTCCCCTGCCAAGATCTCTTGTCCTCTGTGGCTTTTTTCTGTCACTCTATCCTCTGACTGAAACATCTGATGACACAGTTTTGGGACTCTGTCGTTTTTAAAACTGGCCAAAATCACTAATGCTGCAAAATAACATGAATGTCATTGACAATCTGTAAAGGGACAGATCAAATAAACAAACACAGATTTAAAACTAATCTGACTTATCTACTGGCAGCAATTATCCCTTAACATTTAAATTATCACTGAAAATGATTAACATATACAACAAGTTGTTCAAATGTTAAAAAAAATCTTTAAAGACTCCCTAAAATTTCAAAAACACCAGCAGCTATACAAAGATTTATGCTATTATACTGCACAGATATTAAAAACAATAACACCTCCTTCAGTGAGTATCTTATAGGTTTCTGACCTCTTATGTCCTCGTATAGAAAAATATTATGTCCTCGTAAAAAGTATTGCATAAGAGGCTGTGGGGGGGTTTGGGGGGCACAGACTGACCTGGTGCTGTCACAGTCTGACTCCTTGCTGAGAAGACTACGAAAAGACCACCGGGAGCGTTTGCTCAGCGAGGAGCTCCGTGACCACGAGCGAGAGGGAGGCAGGAGAAGCACAGACGGGCTCCCCTGCTCCTCTTCTTCTACGCTGGAGACCATCAGGGACAACGGAGGTAAACATGCTGGGCTCTGTTCCTCTTTCTCTGTATTCCAGCGGCTCTCTGACACCTGCTCTTGTTTCGCCCTGCGTTTTCTCTTCCCGCGGGCTCGGCTGCGCGAGCGGTACCGGTGCGGCCGTGGGCTCGGTGAGCAGGACCAGGACTCCGTATCGGATGACGGAGGGAGAACATTTAGGGTGGGAATGGGAACAGGTTCAGCCACAGTGACCTCAGGAGGTGATGTCACAGCCATCTTCTTACAGCAGCTAAACTCACTTCCTGTCAGTTTTTGAGGGTCCAGAACTGAGAGTTTTTTGACAGTGTTTCATGATGAACAATTATTGGTCAAGAAACGACTGTTATTTCTCTCGTTTCCTGAAAATCTTCTAGATCTGGTCTGGAAATTTCCTTACAGCCCAGAATAAATATTCCACTATTGGTGGAAAGTTTGTATCCACCACAACATGCTCTGCACAAGACAAAGTCAACATTTTGTTTTCTCTGCACACAGAACAGGGAATACATACATACAGTGTAAATTTTCCTGTTTTTCAGGTTGGGATTTGCACATTAGATATGAAAAGGTCATATTGCTAAAGACAGGAAATACTGTCTGTTTAACGTAAAGGATAATTTATGAACTGCTTTGTGTTCTTAACAAAACAACTTCACAGATCATTGTAATATTATCATCACAGTTCGTAATATATCAGGGATGGAGACAGCAGATATAAAATAAAACTGCAATCATATGGTTAGGAACAAAATCTTGCATCCCTGCCATATTTTATACAACTATATAAACACGACAAACAAGGTTAACGTTTTAGAGCTGACAGTTGGCTAGTTACCGGTCTTGTTGGACAGCAACCTCCCATATTGTTAGCAATAATCTTCTCTGTCAGATTACAGGATTAACCGCAGATGAGTGACAACCGTTCAACAACAAGAGTTTGTGTAGTTTACTCCTGTAAACTACTGCTGTAATTTAACTTGACCAATCTTGTTCCTCTCTCTCTTCCGCTACCACTTCCTGTCTGTACGCAACAACCCCACTCAACACTCAACAAAAATAACAAATAAAGATGAAAACGCCTAAATTGTCCCCAAAAATTGTCTCTTTTAAAAACTCACACTTATATTAAGCCATATAATGACAAAATAAGTGAATCGGGTCACATCACAAACGTTCCAACACAATATCTGTGTTTAAATCCAGTGGTCTACTTTTATTAAACAAACCACATGCATGTCAGATTTAGCTGAAATACATCCTACACATGTGGAATTAAGAAGAATTCAGGCATTCATCAGAGTCAATACAACTTAACGGCTGCTCAGGTTTTATAATAAATGTACACTCACTTATTATTGTTATAATAAATAATAAAATATATAATAATATATTTTAAAGACCACATGACTTGCTGACCTGCGTGTTTAACCAATAAAAACACACAGTTAAATGAAATCTGTTTAAAAACCTGAGCCAGTCTCACCTGACTTTCAGCTTTGCATTTGTTTCTTTGTGGAAAAAGAAAAGGGTGATTATAACTACAAACCTTCCTTTAAACCGATGGCAGATGTTTTTACTTCTCACAACAGTGCCACAAACTAGTTATTCAGATCAACCACAAACACACAAAATCTCTTTATTGTTCACTCTCACAGTAAAGTTCAACAAACTATCACACCAGGGTAATATTTACAATAGCAATAAACTTGTTTAACTTCGAAACAGTTTAACATGTGAATCAATAAAGTCAAACAGCAGCTAATAATCTAACATAAACCATTTCAGAAATGTCAGTGTTACTGATAACTGAGTCACATGCTTTCATCAGAACAGGTCGGACAGTATCTCTCACTTTGTTTACTTACATGTTTGAACAAGATCAATCCTGTCTTGGGTTTGTTTGCACAAATCAATCTGTAGCCATTAAACCCCGACGGAACCATAAAACACGACACGAAACACAAACAATGATTTCACTCCTGACTTTTACTTTCACTATTAAATCAAGTCACATCAGTCCAACGGAACCGAGTCCAAATCCATCAGAATAACTCAACAGTGAACGTATCAACCCAAGACGTGTCATTATTATTGATCGTTCATTCTTACCTCCCATTGGAAGAAATGGTCCCGTTATTTTTGTCCTGTTCGGCCTCGTATACCAGCCGGGCCACGGTGGGTTGAGTGATGCTGTTATAATCCACTTTGTCACACGAACACATCTACACCCCGAATTAGCCTCCAAGCTAACAATAAACCTCTCGCCGCCAGCTTCTAACGTGGCTGTTGTTTGTATCGATTTACTTCTTTGCATTAATTTCAGACAGTTAAGTTAACAAACAAACAAACAAACAAACAAACAAACCATCGCAGTGCTTTTCTTTTGATAGATCCGGTCAGCTGAGTTTAGACAGTCCAGTTCACCCCAGTAACTGGTCGGCTAACATGCTAATAACACCGGTGGAAAACGGCTCACTGTTTACTTTTCTGATGCCCAATTTCGCTCGTCCGTCCTTCAAAACCCCTGAAGCTCATAGTTTGACCTTCATAATTATTTAAAAATGCACAAATAAAACAATAACATCTCAAACGAATAACTTTCTGAAGTTTAATGGCTGGGAGACAGCGAGGTCGCATCTGCCCGCAGTTTCCAATGAGACGGGTAGAAAGTTTTCTGGGTTACGACGTACAGACAGCGACACAATCAATAAGTCACTTCAGTAAATAAAAGCTTTGACTTTCTGTACTTAAAGACCTCATAAATTAAGGATCATTGATATTAAACAAGCCAACAACGAACGAAAATATGTATTACAATTACTATTAATTTCATGCACCCCTACCCGGTGTGTTTATGGTACAGTCCACAGAGGATCCGTAAACGAGTGATTTATTTCAGCGTTTATTTCTAAATAAAACCCTTTAAACACTTTAATCTTCTCACCATTACCCATATCTTTATATGAAAAAATCATGGTAACCTATTATATGTTATGCACTTTTATAAAACCGTAATACTTCCAGCTTCTATCGATTGATAGCGAAGCTCTGTGTTGACAAAGTCGAAATTGCGTTTAACTCTTATATTCATTTCTACACAGATCAAATGTCAGATAACGAAAGTATTGCGAGCATTTATTTGCCTATTGCGCCCTCTGGCGGACACCGGGTGCTGCGGGTTAATCCTGATATTAAAACAGGAGAGACGCTGTAATCATATGGGAGTCCAACAGAGACATTTTGACCATTTACCTAAAGTAACTAATATGCAAATCCCTTAAAGTGCAAAGTACTGGTTAACGTTATATTATGTTGCTTACCTTGCAGAATGGTTGAATCAAGCATTTTAGAAACCCTTCTGTGAATAATGGAGAAAGATGCGGGTGTCCTCAGACAGGTTCTCAACAAGATCAGGGTCACCTTGCTTTCACTGGGCGAAAGAAATCACATAACAACACTTTAACCTTTGTGGCTATTATTAGGGCGATAATTTCTGATGACAGATGCAACGATTCCTCAACTTTACATGTACAAGTTTAGATGTTCATGTGTATGTTTACATGAGATTGGGTGAGGTTAATACATACAGAGACCATTATAGACTCTGTGAGGTGTATTATAATATGTTATATGTATATAATACATATATAATATGTATTATATATGTTATATATGTTATATATATATATATACACATGGGTTACCAAACTTGACACAAACAAGTCACTTTCACTTCTAGAAACTATGATTAATAAATATTATATATTATAGAGACGATTGTAATTGTACATGATATATCACATATAAGAGACCTCCCAGCTTCTTCTGAAAACGTTTTCATAAGGTTGGTTAACGTTATCTACACGTTATCAGGAAAGTTCTTATAGTAACTTTGGTAGAACGTTTCATTAATGTTGTATATTATGTTAACATAAACGTTATTCATACGTTAGTGGAGCGTTTGAATAACGTTATATTAATCAGGGGATAACGTTAAAACAACATCTAACAAATGCACGTTTGGTTTCCTAGAAGTTTCAAAATAACCTCTAAACGTTCATGCAACTCAATGGGAACGTTACGGAAACGTTCTTACAAGTTTGTCAATGAAATCGGTTCATATGTCGTTTAATAAATAAGACATAACCTTGACTCACCCCTGACAGTCTCTCTCTCTCTCTCTCTCATTCGTTCACGAGTTTATGACTTGTGTTGCATTAGTGCACATTAGTGCACATTAGTGCACATTAGTGCATTGGCGTTGTGTTGCTGTCCTGCTGGCGTTGAATGGGCATCTGGAAACTCGATCGGTGCTAAATATAAAAGTTCACCGGCTTGTGGGAGTCGACACGAAAACCTTTGACGCCCTGCTTGCGGGCCACGCGGCGGTCTGACGCGCACGCAGTCAAAACACCCGCAGAGATGTCATCGGCCTGTAAACCTCTGACGCAAACGTTTAACTAAACGACACGCAAAACCCCGACAAAACGTGCATCGTTGTTTTGCTTAGGAGAAACACGCGTGCAGTCATACACAGTTTGTCAAATATAACTAGATAAGTCGAGATAAGAGATTATCGGTTTGCCATTAGGGAATATTATGTTAACCTTGCTCTCATTCACTGCAATGACCTTGTGCTCAAGTCTAAGCAAACAGACTCAGAGCTTCAGTGCCACGAAAGAAAACGGGATTGTTGATGTGATAAGTCGTGGCAAAAGAAATAAAACATTATAGTTTTCATGCACTTTCTGACCAGAGTCCAGCTTCGTAACCCTGTTTAAAATCATTGTTGTTGCTCTAATTTGCAAGTAAAACGATTGAGAGAAACTCTTTGCATGCGACTCCCGAGCTCACGTCGTACATCACATGCAAGAGACTCTTATATTGTTTGACATTAATATTTTACTTCACGGTATAAGCAAAGAATATAATATGAATGTAATAGTTGTTATGGTCTTACATGGAGGGGTCGCTTATGCAAAATGTTGAACACCAGAAAGTCAGAGCAAGATAATGCATCAGGCCAATACAGTCATTTCAGGCTCCTTACAGTTGCATAATATTATATATATCGGTTTTAGTTTAAATAAGTACCATGAATGTCTTACTTTTTCAATTATTCATTGATGTACTGAAGACCAAAAACGTGTTTTACGCCCTGCTATTAGTTCCAGGTTCCTGTATGATCTCTGTATATAAAGACTGCAGATAATACATTGCATATGTTGCATGCACTCCTAACTATACATATACATATA
>JBAJNP010006563.1:0-25218 GCA_036877545.1 Yasuhikotakia modesta | reverse complement strand
AATAAACAGGTGAAACCAGTTTCAAATGGAATCACAGTTTTTATGCTTGTCCTAAAATCCCCCTTTCAGGGGGCAGTTGTGGTCTACTGGTTAAGGAGTCGTGCTTGTAATCAGTAGGTTGCTGGTTCTATTCCAGCACCGGCAGATAGCAACTGAAGTGCCCTTGAGCAAGGCACCTAACCCCCGATTGCTCCCCGGGCGCTGCAGGGATAGCTGCCCACTGCTCCGTGTGTGTGTGTGTTCACGACTTGCAGTGTGTGTTCACTCCTCACATGGATGGGTTAAATGCAGAGGTCACATTTCGGTTATGAGCAACCGTAACTGACAAACACGTCACTTTCACTTCACTTAAAATGAGTTTTGGGGGCAGAAATATTTTTCTTGGGAACTTGCAGGTCTTGTGTCTATTGTTAAAGGGGCACCTGGAACCTGTATTCTTGTTTTTAGGTAATTGTTTAAAGGAAATGACACTTTAGATTTTAGCTACAAAAAGAATGTTACGAACGCTAAGTTGTGAACGAAACTTTTCAGAATGTGCTGCTATGATGTCATACTGTTGAAATGTTACATTACATGCCTTACATTGTAACCGTACATGAACTGTAGTTGTAGTCATGGTCAGACCAAACATTTCATTACATTTCATTACTTTGATTCAAGTGCTTTCAGATGCTGGTGTTAAAGGTCAGATTAAATGAGAATGTAGTTATCTTCTGCCAACTGAGGGCCTTTGTTTTATTACATACTAATATTGATAAAGGTCTCCAGATATTTGTCAAGGACAGAACCAGTGAGAAATTATACTACTCCTGACCCCGGGATGTTTCTAACTTCAAAGCAAGCTAGCCTATATTCTCATGTTGTTTGTCATTTGGTACGAGACCGTATTGTGAAGCAGAGCGAATTGTATGTCACTTTGAGTTCTTCATGTAGATCTGTGTCCTTGAAGGTTCCACTTCATGATAAAAGAGTGGAAATAAGATAGGCCTCTTTGCATTCCTGTATTGTTATTCATTGACAAAATTGCTGAAAGGCTCGAACCCGAGCGTAGAGAACATTCCCATCATACCTTAAAATGGCTGATCAGAACAGACTGGTCACCACTTCATATAATTCAGTTCATGTTTATTTTAGACTTTATTTATATTTAGTTTGTGCTATTTTATAAAATTGTTATAAAAATGTGCTATTTGTTTCATTTTACGGATATAGTAGCAGTAATTCAAATGTTTAATTTGTTTACTGTTTCTCTTCTTTTTAGTTTTGTTACTTGAAAAAATTGAAAACGATGACATTGGTCGGAAAACCCTGAAGATTACTGACTTTGGCTTGGCTCGAGAGTGGCACAAAACAACGAAAATGAGTGCAGCTGGCACTTATTCCTGGATGGCTCCTGAGGTCATTAAATCCTCCCTGTTTTCCAAAGGGAGTGATGTCTGGAGGTAATCTGTTATTTTTGAAGCTAATTGCAGTGTTTGCCACACAAAGCTACAGTTAAAATAAGTTGGTTATTTGAGGTTGGACATGGTTTTTCAAACCATGTGAGCTTCCCTCTGCAGGCGGCATTTTAGGGCATGAGAGGTATTCTAAATCTCTTTTTTAATGAGGGCAACATAATTCTGTTACCTAGAAATTTGGAGATTATTTTGGAGACTGTAGGGCAGCATCAAATATATTCTTCACAGACAAAGAAATTAGATCAGTATCACATGACTACAGAATTTGGTTGTGTTCCAACCAACTATATGGCCTATTTGTAAAAGCCAAATTTGAGGTTAGGGTATTTTTTTTTTTTTTTACAAATTTCTGCTTGAATTCAGACATTCCCTAATGCATGCCACCATAGAACTGGTTTCAACATAACGGGAATATTGACAGTTTCCTTTTCCCCAGCAGAATAACAGTAGGGCTTTTTCTCTATAAACCATTTTTAGTGAACTTGGAAATTGCTTATTGTAAGAAACTCTTTTACAAATATTTTTAAGACAAGCAGGGAAATAGTTTAAAAAAAGTCCACTGTGGCATGAACCAAGAAGTTGTTTTTGGTAAAACACTAAGTTCATAAGGAAAATTTGGAGGCAAAGTTTCCAAAGTGTGCAATGCTGTGGACAAAATACAAAACCACTATTTTGTCCAATAAGGCCAATGTGAGATATGGTGGTGTGATTAGTAACACCCCATGGTACACCATTAGGACATTTTAATCTGTTAGTTCCCTAATCTGTCTTGTTCTTGATCCAGTTATGGTGTCCTGCTTTGGGAATTACTGACTGGAGAGGTTCCTTACCGTGGCATTGATGGTTTGGCAGTTGCTTACGGTGTGGCCGTCAACAAGTTAACTCTTCCTATTCCTTCCACCTGTCCTGAGCCTTTTGCCAAACTCATGGAGGGTAAGTTTATTTGTTTACCTCAACATTTCGTGTATGTTTTTCTTTATGGCACCACCACTACAATTTGGTGCCAATCAACTGAGAACTGGTTTGTCATTTAAGACAGTTGCTTTCCAACTTTTTAACAATAAAAAGTATAAAGTATGAATTCAAATTTGGCTTGTCATATTTAGCAGTTCCAAGATTTCAATCGGTTTTCCAACATGTTTCCATAGAATGCTGGGAACAGGATCCCCATATCCGCCCATCCTTCTCTGCCATCTTGGAGCAGCTGACCGCTATAGAGGAGGCCGTGATGGCCACCATGCCACAGGACTCCTTCCACTCGATGCAGGACGACTGGAGAGTGGAGATCCAGGAAATGTTTGATGAGCTGCGCACTAAAGAAAAGGTCAACAGCTGATCTCAGTTTGTGTTTCCGAGTTTCCACATCGGCATGTGTTCCCGGATGTTTGTCTGAGCAAAGCCTTATTTTTATTATGAAGGCTGTTGTTGGTAGCATGACTGACCATAGAAAAAAATTGTATTAACATATGGCTAAGTATGTATGTTGTTTTGCTGTGCCCATACCCACTCTTATTAGATATGGTCCAGTTATTTTGGTTAGCTTATTAGAGCCTCTTAACAAAGTAAGCGATTACCAATTAAATGTCGTTAAGTGTTCAGGAAGCTATTATGATGATAAGCTGCTTCCGGTTTAGCTGCTTGTTATGTTGAAAAGGATTTGTCATCGCTTGGCCAATGATTGCCTTTTCCTGCACGTCAGCTAAAACTCCAGTTAGCAATCTCGAAATCTTTGGTCAATTAAGTTTTCCACCATTAAGGTGTAGTCTTGTGATAAATGTCTTTTTGCATTACATTTGCTACTTTGTAAATAAAATGTTTCTTTTTTTAATTGTCATTATAATCCTAATCATTTGCCCAAGTGTGTTTCTTGGCAAATGGCCCAAAGCCTCTTACAAAAGTTATTCACAAGAGATTAGGCCAAACGGCTTTACTGTTTTGATTAAACCCTAACAAGTCTGTCCAGGAGTTTCATACATGGGGGTTAATAGAGTAGAACATCTTTTCTGTAGGCAAATTTATTGTAGTTGTTCTGCCTACAGTCACCTATGCTTGTTTATGGTGCTGTTATGATATAAATAACTCACTTTCAGGTCTCTCATTATTCTGGTGTTTGTGGTGCTTAAGGCTAAAACAAGAATAAAAGAATAATTTGAGAATAGCCATGTCAGACAGAGAGCAATCTGAGCTCTGTTCTTCCAGGCCAAAGGAAGCGAGACTGCAATTTATACCATTGATGTTGTTTTGCTCATAGTAATAGAGTAGAGTAGAACAATACAGTTGAGGTTTCGCTGTCAATGGCCCTGTTTACACCTGGTATTAGGATGCGTTTGGTTGATCATAAGTGGATGAGAGAGGGACATTCCCGTTTACACTTGTCCAGTCCAGTTTCAACCGCTTCTGTCTTGATTACTTTAAGGAAAAACCCCATTAAACCCCAGGCCTGTTGATTCCAATAAACTATTGGCTTGTTTTATAAGACATATTTTGTGAATCAATTCTTGTTTTGATCCTGAATGTTGTTTACACCATCAGGAGCTGCGATCTCGAGAGGAAGAGCTGACACGAGCGGCCCTTCAGCAGAAGTCTCAGGAAGAAATTCTCAAGAGGAGAGAACAGCAGCTAGCCGAGCGAGAAATCAATGTTCTCGAGCGAGAGCTCAACATCCTCATTTTCCAGCTCAACAAGGACAAGCCTAACGTGAAGAAACGGAAGGGGAAGTTCAAGCGCAGCCGCCTCAAACTCAAAGACGGCAATCGCATCAGCTTACCTTCAGGTTAGAGCTGAACAATCGTCAGTGAGCCAACAGGTTTATTCTAGAATAATGCCTATGAGACTTTCTAGTCATTTTAATTCTGTGCAACAGATTTTCAGCATAAGATCACAGTTCAGGCCTCTCCTACGATGGACAAGAGGAGAAGCCTCAACAGCACCAACTCCAGCCCTCCCAGCAGCCCTACACTGATTCCCCGCCTCCGAGCTATTCAGTGTAAGAGCCCTCTTCTTCAAATGTTTATACAGTTGTGAAGGTTGTGGGTTGAAAATGAAACATGTTGCTGTATGTTATGTGGTTTAGAGATTTCAATTACCGTTTCAATTACCCACAATGCACTTTTATTAGAGAGTGTTAAGTCATTAAAAAATACAGTGATACTGTAGTGACAGTGATAGTGATTTTGAGAAGTGGAAGAAAAAGTCATACTTTCTAATAAATCCATTTATCTGCAGTTTTCCAAGCTCAGTGTGGGTCAGCCAAACAAACATGGCTTCCAGATCATTGTCAGTGGTTGGTGAATCTTGTGTCTGTCACACATTTAAAGCATATTTTTTCCCTTCAGTGAGCCACCCAGGTGACACTTGCCAAAGGGAGAGTATGTTTGTGTATCACCAGGATGTGGATATCACAAGCGAGTGTAAACCTAGCAGGATTAGGAAGAAAGGCAAGAACATTGTAGTGCTTTGGGACTGTCGGTGTGGTTCCCAACTACTGTGGTTTTGGCTTTACAAACATCTCTTATTGATTGTTGTTTTTTGGATATTGGTTTTTGTCAGTCATAACACACTTGATGCTTATGTAGTAGTTTGTAATTGATTGCTTTGATTGCCATTGGGGAATCAAGAACATGTTGGTAGACGTTGAGCTGCTTCATATAATCAACTAAATCTGATTGGTTGCCTCAATAACTTGCCATTAAAGTAAACTTCTGTAAAGTATAATTAAATATTTTGTTTGTTTTAACTGATAGCATTTAACACAGTGCTCTCTAGTCAATTTGAAATATGTGATTTTCTTACACTTTATCACCAGTAATAACTTAATCTGTATATTCTGGGTGGTGGGTTTTCAATTAATTTTGCAGTTCCTAACAAGGCCTTTGTTGTGAAGGACTAATACATTGAATCTCACACTCTGTAACCAATATAACCCTCTGTCCCTATTAGGACTGTCAGGTGGAGAAAGTTCCTCTTAGAGATTCTTATTCTTTAACTTTGATCTTTATTTTTAGTGACGCTGGACGAGAGCAACAGAACATGGGGTCGGAGCACCAATTACAAACCTGAGGAGTTTGATGACGTTAAGAAAGGTTTCAAGAAAAAGGGGCGCACATGGGGACCAAGCTCTGTACAAACTAAGGAAAGGGGAAATTGTTCTGAAAGGTTAGAGAAACAGTTTCCTAGAGCCTTTAAAACAAGAGTTTCTTTGAAGAATTTAGTTTTGAAGAATCTGTCATTGTCTACAGAGTTCGACCCCTCTCTGACGGAAGCAGTCCCTGGTCTACTAGTCTCATGAAGAGTCAGAAATCTGTTCCATTGGCCGCCTTATTCGCAGAGCAAGGTACTGATGAAAGTTGAGCTTCTATTTCCATTTATATAATCCCTTAATAGAACAATGTGCCTGAAACCCATTTAATTAATCTTACATTTGAATATTAAAAAAGTCAAAAGCCCAGCATTTAAGCAGTTGGAAACCCCTAACCTTAAATATTCAACTTTAGCACATAATTGACCACACACTTTGTGGAACAATTGAAGGATACCTCAAATTGTGTGGCTAGTTGGAGAAAGGTGATTTATGACCGCTTTTAACTGACTCCTTAGAACATCAAAGGCAACAAGCTAGAGTCCTGTGGTGTGCGCTTGGCATTACCCAAGTCATTACTCAAGCCCAACAATGTTATCCCAACGTTGCCAAGTTTTGCACAGGCAAGCATCATTCACTTTTCTTTTAATAATGTTAAAATTTAGTCTTACCCTTGTCTTAGGAACCAGTAAAGATGAGGCATGTTCCGCTGATGGATCTGAAAACAAACCAAAGCAACTCAAGTTCCCCAACCAGGTGTATATTGATCTACCTCTGTGGAAAGATGAGCAGGGGGACAACCAGGGTCTGGGTGCAGGAGGTGGAGGGGAGAGCCAGGAAGAGCAAACGACATCCACAAGCTCCACCAGCACTACACCACAGCACACACCCACCAACAGCCTAAAACGTGCTGCCGCACGCCGCCGCACAGACTCTGTTTTTTATGGCTGTGCCTCCATCTTGGCGTCTGTGGCTTTAGGGTTTGACCTGAGGGAGGTCTGTAGGGCCGCTGCCAATGAAGAACCAGAACCACGTGAGGAAAAGAAAAAACGAGAGGGACTTTTTCAACGTGCTACTCGTTTCCGCCGCAGCACTAGCCCTCCTAGCGGCCGCTCAAGAAAGGACGAGGTAGTTGCAGGGCCGGTAAACCTGCTCGCCATGTCATCAATATCTGAGTGCAACTCCACCAAGTGCCTCCTGCAGTCAGATTTTGAGGGGTCTGGAAACAGCCCAGTGAAGAGGTCCACACCCAGCAGTTTGCAGAAACAACAGAATTTGAACGCTTGCTTGAGTGTGGTGACCCCAGCGAGGAGTGATGTTCCCTTAACCCCCACACAGGGTCAAACCGCTGGACCAAGTCTTCGGCTTAGAAGAAAGAAATCCAGTCCTGCTGTGTGTCAAACCAGTAAGTATTTCATTTATTCTAATTGGGCTTGTAAAAGTACATGAACGTTTTTTCTGGTTAGGAAAGTCAATAATGTGGGTATTTTTGCTTCAGTTAATGGCAACAGTAACTCCCAGGCCAGTTCAGTGGATTCCTCTACCACTTCTTCAAGAAAGAAGCCTGACAGAGAACCTGCTAAAGAGAAGCAGATTCCCAGTCAACCAGTGTCCAGACCCAGACCACTTTCCCTAAGAAGCAAACCCAACTCCTGGGGTCTTCTAAGGAGTCGCAACAAGAGCTATTCCCTGGGCCACTGCTCTGGGGGGAAGAGTGCCCAAACTTTGGAAGTTTTCCCCTCAGAGGTCAAAATTGGCTACTCGCTACTGGATGTGGACACAGAGGGTCAAAAACGAGACTGCACTGTTCCCCTCTGTCGAATACAGAGCACCCCAGGACGGCCTTCTGTCTTCGAACTGGAGAAAGAGTTTCTATCTTAAAATAAGCTGCCTTTTCTTCTGGACACAGCCTTAACATGGAATCTGTCTGTTTTGCTTGACAGTTTTTCCTGAAGATTAACATCATGGCCTTTGATCTACATTTGAGCCATTGCTGCTGAAGTTAATCTGTGGTACTTTTATTTATATTCTGTTTACTTTGATATGTAATTTAAGATGAAGTGACATATATGAAGTAAATGATCAACATTCCACTGGATGTACGCTACAATGTTGGTCCATGGTTTTGCGCCATTTGTAAACTTTTACGCCGATGAACAATATCACTTAGAAACTACCAATTTTTAAAGTATTCTGGCATTTTTGCCATTTGCTTCCGTCATGTAATGTCATATGAAAGACATAAAGAGGGCCCACAGTGTTTATATAATTATATTAGATGTTGGGGTGAGTAACTGTTAGATTGTTTTTTGAAGTAACATACTTTAGCTAATGCGACTGACCACGCTAACAAATCAGTTCCTTAAAAAGGAAGCGTTGCAATAATAACAGTTTCTGTTTGTTTGATTGGAAAGATCTTTCTTTAAAAACAATGTTGGGAACTCACCTCGCTAGCGTTATCTTGCCGGATGAAATACATGCACCTTATCCATGACCTTATTTATGACATTCCTTTTAATTCAGATGTATTTTGTCATTATACCTGCCATCATGGCATGAATCCAGTATTCCTGAGGTCTCAGACGTTGTTATTCTACTGCTAAAAGTGAAAAATGAATGAGAATGGTTGGCAATATTGATGGTGTCTTTTAACATTCCTGTGAATCAAGTGCTTAAAAATATACTTGATTTTGTTAAATGCTACATTCCTAAAAATACACTAATACTATGCCCCTCATTTACTCATTCATTAAGATTATTAAATGGAACGAAAACAATTGTTTTAAATCATGGTTTGATTAATTGTAATAAAAAAAATTCAAACAATTTTAACCATAATTTTAACTATTACAATCTCTGTTATTACCCTGTGTAATTGATTGAAAGCTCTTGTTCACTGTCTATTGCGGAATTAATGTGTACAGTATCTGGTTTATCGATATATACTGTAAAAATATTTTCCTAAAGGTTAAATATTTGGAGTCATTTAAGGATGCGGAGACATAATTTGAAACTTGCTTAATGGATCAAAGTTATTTTGCAGTAGTGGAGTATTACAGTGCTTTGTTAAACAGATAATTATATTCCCACATACAGTATTAAAAAGCGTTTCCTAGTTACAATAGTCATTATATTTCAGAGGAAGTGTGCTGTTGTTTAGAAAAATCACAGGCTGTAATACTGACCACTGACATCAGATAAAAAAACCTTGTGTGTTGACATTTTAAAAGGAAGAACAAACTGTCATGGGACTGGAATTTTTTTTTATTTTAAATCATGTATTGATCGTTGTTTATTACATTTGTGTTGTTACCTTAAGATAGGGTAACAGTTTTTCCCACAGTTTGGATTAATAATTTAACTAGTTTAGATGTACAGCTGCACATGGAGTTAAGAGACATTGTGGTGTCTCTTTTTATGTCTTACAATGATTATTACTTTTAAGATAAAAAAGAATATGATGCTTTTGTAAATACTTTGTGTTAATGTTTAAGCACAATCATTTGTCTGGCATGGAAACTGCAACTGGACTTCATATACTGGTTTTATATTGACTGATTTTGAAGGACACAAAAGTGTCCAAGTCTCTAGAGTGAAAATTAAGCAACAAACGATTCATGTTTTCACCAAAGTTAAAGTTGCCCACATTATTTTGGGATCATGGGTTTAAAAAATGGTTTCGAAAAATTGTTACATGGTACACATGCATTGCAATTAGTCTTACTGTTGTGTCTGTGCAGTGTATGATGTATAGAGCTGTTTTACCCATCCAGTTGTACTCACTCAGTGTTTTACCCATGCGACCAATTTAATGTTAGAAGCTGTGCTGTGCTAAGGTGGGCTGGTGGTGGGTCACCAAACTGGCTATTTGCTCCAGGAGGGCTCAAAGAAAAAGGGCTGAGCCCACAGTGATCTCCTTTATATCAAATTCTACTGTTAACTGTACACAGGTGACCAATAAATCCTTTATACAACATTAAAGTGTTGGGTTTCTGTCCTGCTGTATTTGGTCTATGCTTGTGTGTTGTAAATTGGTTGTAAATGCTTTTCCATGTTCAACAAAACAAAGATTTTTTTTTGAAAGAATAAAAAGAAAATAATAAAACAAAAGAAAGAATAAGCATGTCTGATGTTTAATTTTGATTTGATTAGTTTTCAGTTTTAAATTAGTTTTATTAAAGCAATAAAGATTTTCTGTTTATTCAAGCTACTGTATATGTGCAGATGCAACTAAAAGCAGTTTTATTCAAGTTGCCGAAAAAGTGTTAACACTGACTTTGTGACACGTATCCACATTGATCCTTTTTTTAGCTCCACATAAACGTTTCCCATGTTGGGAATGACCAATGGGTAACAAGGGAGTGAAAACAGTCATTATTTTTGCAATTCCTATTGTGGACCCTAAGTTCAGAAATAACAAACAGCTTTAACATAACTTAGTAACGGCCAAGTCTCAATTTTATAGTACATGTGAGCATTGTGACAGTTTCCAACATTTCACTGTAGTGTGTAAATGTGTAATTTTTCTAAGGTCCAGAATTCAACCACAACCTGCAAACAGATCAAATATTGTTAATTGAAATATCGTCTAATTTGGATCAGAAATATGAATTTTAGAAAAAGGCAATTCTGAAAGTTCTTAAAACTAGACAATAACTCTAAATTTAGCCAAAGGAGGTCGAAACTTAATATGAAGGTGTCTCAAGGGTGCAATCTCTGTCTCAAATGACACCTAGCGTGTCTCTTTTTGTCATGGTTTTGTCTTTAAACCATCAATGCCTGGTAGGCGACTTGGAAAAAGCACAAAGGCAAAAACTGGTCATAGACACCGACAGCTATCTCAGGTTTTCCCCAAACAATACCAAGAGTTGCGTAAGGCTAACCTGTGGGAGACACCAAACTCTCAATCCGTGCTGATGCATTTGCTGGGACTCCGTGTGCTTTTGTGACCTGTGCGAGGAATAACGGACACGGCCTGCAGACAGTAGGTTGTTTTCGAACGCAACCTCTGGATCACAAGCTCTTTGGAGCAACTGTCTGTTTCGAGGACTTCCTGTTTGAAAAAAAGTGGTGTTGGTGACTCTAGGGTGTAGCGCACAGAATTTGAGATGTTTGTGAAGGGATTAGGATGAGTTTAGAGATAATTATAGTAATTTTAGGGTCTAAGCCATCTTGAAAAAAACAACAGCTGAGGAAAGCTAAGTTAGTTCTAGGCAAACAACGTAGCAAATAATGAAGGGCTTTGATAGTTTTAGCACTGTAATTTAAAACATACATGCTCTGAACATACAGTGTGAACATGCTCACACTGGAGTTTGGTGGAAAGAAATATCGTACCTTTTCTACTTCATTGTGCATCAAATATATCCTGAATATTAGTTTCTGCAGTTTGGTCACTCGCAGTCTAGTGCCATTTGGTCCTCGCAGTGGTGTCTTTGGAGGTCTGATCAGAACCATGATGGTCTGTCCTGTCACACTCAGCTTTAACTGGGGTGGACTAAAATGGGCTGTGATGTAGAGAACAACATTTGGTCCTAAGTTCCATAGAAATACTGTAATGCGTTCTCTGTTACGGCTTTCCTAATATTGTGTATCATTGGGTCTTTTCACTGTAGCAAAATCATCAATATTACAGACGTGAGTGAATGTTTGTGTTTGTTGAAATAAATATATAAGGTTCTGGTTAAAGCTTAATTGTACATTTAATCAGTGAGTAATAATGAATGACAACATGTACTTACTATAGGGTTAAAATACATGATTTACTGTTATTAAAAAGTGTTGTCAATGTTCATAATTATTAATAATTATTGCACAGCAGTTACTTACTATCCCAGTAAGGGTGAAACCTGGAGCTGATGGCCCATGATGAGTAACTCTCAGCTAATAGAGAACGGACCCTGGCGTAGTACCATTCTCTGGGGTCTGATGTAACGTTGCTCAGGTCGCATTGGAGCAACTGGATGCCTTGGCAGTCAGTATTCGTCCACTCCTTATCTCCATATCTGAAATTTAACATTTCAACATTTCAATAATAGCATAACATGACAGTTTAAAAGGACATTTGTTGTATATTTACTTATAGTTATGTAGATATTGTTTTTAAAATCTTGGTTAAAAAATAATAAAGTATGTAATAATATTGGAATGTCTATAAAATTGACAAGGAATATATTGCATAGATTATGCAAGCGTACACTTTATACTCAACAAAATATCTCAGGCCTTGGACAGCCTTGTGTGGGTGTTTCCAGTGCAAGACATTTCTGAAGTCCAAAGAATGGAATTTCACACCAAGGGGCGCCATATCATCCGGCTGATATGGGCTGCCTTAAAGCCAGTACAGATCAAACATTAATTCACATTACATATCATCAAGCTTCACAAAAATTAGCTTCACAGAATGTTTTACATTGACAGACGCTACATGGACACATGTGGTTGGTTATTAAATTGCAGGCTGCGAATGAGGTTATTGTTGCATATACTCTAACTACTGCATTGTTTAATACCATACAAAAAATCCCTTACCAAAAAAACGCTTTATAAGAAATGTACTATTTGTGAGGTAAATGTAAACAACATACAGTAGTGTAAAGAGTTTCAATGCAAAGGCTAAAAGACAAGAACTGTTAAACTTACAGTCTGCCCAACAGAGAAGGGCTATCCATGCAATCACAGGTGTAGTTACTGCAGACATGTTAGTAGATAAATGTCACAGAGGTAGTACATCAGAAACCTTTAAACTGTAATAACTTCCTCTTCTAACACGTCACAGAATTTTTTAAAGAATGGGCAACTTTGCATAAACACCACAAGTGAATTATTCTTTATTAGGTTATATTCAAAACTAGACATAAGATAAGAACTGTTTTGAAATATGAAGCATAATATGTTTATGATCAGTTTTATATTTATACTTAATTTACAAAGTGCATTTAAAAAATGTTTTTAATAAAGTGTTTTCAAATGGTTTTTGTGGATGTCACACTGATGAATACCTTACATGGTCAGTAACCACAGAAGCAGCAAACTGTGGTTTAATGTTATGATTGAGAGGCAAGTCTTCACTCTTTTCACACCAGCTCATATTGCTCTTAAGAGGAAAGGGAAATACAGATACTATAAAAATTAACTAGCTGTGATGCAGAGGAAAAAATCAGTTGTGACCTATATGAAAACTTTAACCACATTTCCCGTTTCAGGTGTGGTTTGAAATATACCCACCAGTCAGCTAAGCTACTCTGACCTTTAGTTTTGTTCCGTAGGTCTTTGTTTTAACTTCACTTTTATTGTTAAAAGAACATTTACATGTCTGATACATAGTTTCACACATAGACACACACACACACACACACACCAAAGTGACTCTTTCGCAACAACAAAAAACTCAACTGTATACAAATATGGAGCCCCTGCTCCTTGTGACCTTTGGCCTAAGAAAAGATTGTAACTCCCTAGTTTACACAATTTTTGCATTTTTCAGCAAATTATGTCATGAACAGAAAACTGAGGCAATATTTCTCATCTAAACTCAGGTACCAATGTTTTCTACCCTTGTGTGTGTGTGTGTGTGTGTCCACCATGTGATCATTCTTTTGGAGTGTAAAGGCTTCCAAATGGAAGGGGTCAAGACTACTTTTGTTGATCTATGAAACTACCTTTGACCCAGTTTCCATGGTTTTATTATATTCCCTACAGCTGTTCGGACTACCCTGCCCCACTCTCTATTCACCTCCATCTGATTTAGCCCCTCTCTTGTGAGGTCTGTGTACTAGCAATGAGCAGCTGGGCTCTTCCCTTGACATCATTTCCCTAGAAGAACAAAAGCTACGTCTTTCTCACCTTTGGTGAAAGAAACCACTAAAGAAATCTCTTTTTCTGGCTAAATGATTTGTGCCCTGCCTGTGCGTCACTTTTCAGAGAAATGGTGGCAGAAGTGACGAATCACAGCCAAGAAAACCTTCTTAAAACAGGAAATCAGGAAATCGTACCTGGATTTGGTTTGTCTCTTCATTAGATATATTCATTAGATAGAATACAGATGTTTTTGTTTTGACTAGTTTCAAATGAAAACCAGTTTTGTGTATGTGTGTGTGGCTGTGCTGTGACTTCCCTAGTCTATGGATTAAAGAAAGTTCATAAAGTTCACAATGTTCATTAAGCATATGTGTTTCATTAAGCATATTATGATCATTAAGCATAATGGATTCAAATCCATTGACAATTTTAAATTTACTATGAATTGAGGTAAAGTTGCAACACTGAAGCACCGGAATTATTTGTTAGCAACTGTCATCTGAGGATGAATTTCTATTAATACTTTAACATGCTATTTGTTTATTTTCCATATTGCATAACATCCCTCCTTTTTTCTAATAAATATTACAATTGTGATAAAAATGAATTGAACAATTGAGTGTGATTTTAGATTATGTTGCTGAGGTGTTAAAGGCATTAGAAACTGATAAAATGAACTTTGAAATAAAAACGCAAGGACAAAACATACTTTGAAAATGTGGTGAATATTTTCCATGGTATACCTACAGGAAACAAATACTTAAAGAAACAACACTACATGATACCAACAGAGGGCAGTATAAGCCAAATTGTACAACCTTTAAATTCAAACAGTCAATTATTTGATAATATTAAAACAATCTCTGAAATACAAGTTATGTATAAGATGTTAAACCAAGATCAAATAATGCTCCAAAAATCTAGTTAAACAGTGCCTGTCTGAAGAAGGTGTTGTACCCTTAAAGACTGCATAACAAAGATAAACACAGTCCTCTGTTTAAAGAGATCCAAGTACATGAATCTCTGATGTAGGAATTATATTGTGATGCAGAATGAACAGTTTGTATCTTTTGCATTTTTGTGCAGAAGGACATGGGATACAGTTTGACGTAGTATATATATATGCACAAACGCAAACTGACTGTGACTGTTCACATATACGGCATGCAAACTGTGTGCGTGTAAACACTCGCTTCCTTGTACGTGTGTGACGTAAGTCAAGAAAACAGCCAATCACAGGCCATGATTGGAGTGACGCCATTTACCCGCGGTTTGTTTGGACTATCAGCTAGTTGGCAGGACTCAGCGAAGAAACTGCGCTTGTTGTAAGATTATAATATTTTATTTACATTAACATGGAGTATTTTTGTTTGTCAAAACAATAAACCTCCGGTATTGTTAGTCGCCTGTTGTTTAATGGTAATTGCTTATTCTTAGTAGGACTTGACATGTGACAGATTGACATAGTGCCAGTTAGTTAACCTGTAATGTAAATGATTTCCAAAGCATCTTTACTTGTTTTTATAAAAACGTAAAAAAGCAAAACGGTTCGTGTGAGGCTAGAGAAAAGAAAGAGTTATGAGTATTAAAACCATAAGGTCAAGGACTTGCAACGACTCGATCTGCCTGTACAATCTTAGCATCGTCTGTCACGGGTTCTGGATTTGGTACTGATATGGTAAATCAATGATACCAACCCAGGTGTTTGTAAACTGACTGTGCAAGTCTGCATGTGTCTAAAATCGCAAATATAATGGCAAATGCAAATGTAAAGAAATGTAAGGTAAGCATTACTCTGAAAGCTTTATTTTATTTTGACACACACACACACACACACACACACACACACACACACACACACACACACACACAGCAACAGTTCCTTATATTATGATGATTTATTAATGTATCAATGTGAGTGATTTTAATTGGCTGAATTATTGCAAGATTGTTTTTTGTTTTAAAACAATCATTTTCTAAACAATCTGTCCTAATACTTTAGGTTCAAGGAGGGCCATCTGAGTATGAGAAAAGAAGAAAAAATCATATCTCTTATTTCATTCTACGCTTGGCATATTGCCAGATGTAAGTATTGTTAATGTACAATTCAGGACATTTTGGTCTGTTTAGTTATCGTTCTTTTGTGTATCTCTGATGAGTCTTTTGTCATTTGCTCAGATTGCTATTTATTTTTAAGCTTTAAATGTGCATTATGGCCTGGACATGTATTTACTGCTGTGTATTTATATCCTGTGTAATATTAGATGACCCTAAACACTTAAAACACTTGCCTGGAGGGTTTTATGTACATTCATTTTCAATGCATGAATTCCAGTTTATAGGCAGGTTTTATTATGCAATCCGGTCACACAATTACACTGTGTTGTGTAAATGAAAGGAAGTTTCATTTTATTTTAGGGATGACCTCAGGCGATGGTTTATCCAACAGGAAATTGATCTTTTCTGTTATCATTCAGTTGTGTTCCTCCGAAGCACAAGCCAGAATTCTTGCATAAAAAAATTTGAAGTATAGGTCAAATGGACTCAAATTTGACCTATCAGTTTTGACCCCTGACCTTTGATGTTACTAGAAAAAGGTGTATTTTTTTATATGTAACTATACAGCTGTCAAATTTTTATGCTGTTTGTCTGATGTCTTTGGTAGTGAAATAGACGTGTTGAGTTCATGCCCCAGCTAAAGCCGTGATTTCACTTTTATTAGATTTTTTCCCCTCTGCATGAATCATGGTCACGTCAGAAACTCACAGGGTCCTGCAGGAGTTAATATGGGGCTGTTCACAAATAGTCCTGTAGGGGGCAGTTCTTTTACACTGAAATTGTTGCTCATCGTTTAGTTACATCTGTCAGTTTGATTCTGTTAAAATCTTTTCAGATTTGTGCCTGAGCGCCTGTATTTACCATGCAATACATAAAAGGCATAACGTCTGTTCTGTTAAAGTCAGTCTGTTCTGATCAGCCATTTTAAGATATGATGGAATGTTCTCCGCTGTTCTCCCTTTTTGTGTTTCAGGTGATAAATGCTCTGTGTTTTGCCAGTTTTTTACCTATATATTATGGCAATTGTGTCACTTCATACAGGTTTTTTTAGTATTTCGGATTATTTCAAATATGTTCACAAAACCGCACTATGTGATCATGTATTACCATCTTAAGATCCAATGGTTCCTATGTTTAGAGGTTTAGGGATGGGGTGGGCTACAGCAATACAGCTGTACCTCACAGTTTGAGTAAACGGATGGAGGTGCATTAAGGTGGTGTTGGATGACTAGAAAGCAATCTTGAGGTCAGAGCAGTCATGAGATGCTTTTTTTAAAGGTGTGTAGGGGCGTTAAATATGATAGTTTGGAGAGGCTTCGCCTAGAGTGCTTGATGGCATAGAAGTTGTAGGACATTTCCACCCTCAGACTGGAATTAAAGGGGCGCTGAAGACACAAGAGGTCGGAAATCAAAAGCAGCTTTTCTGTGAGCTCCTGCTGAGATTGATGGTTTCCCGAACCTGACAAATGGCAGTAAAGTGGGCTTCTTTGTGATATGCTGTGATGCTTAAAATGGGATTGTACTCATGTTTCTGAGATCCTGTCCTTGCATCATGTTTATAAAGTATGTAAATGTGTGTCGAGAGATTCCCAGCAGATAGTCTTTGATGTAGAGTGTGAGCTTTGCGTCTTTACTATTTTTTTTTGTTCAGTAGAACAGCCACAGATTTAAGTAAATCTACTAATTCAGATCTTTTAATAGGCTAATATTATGGTCTGTTTATTAAACACCAAGACATTTTACCTGCTCCATCATTTACTCACCCATTACAAAAAAGAACAAAGTTCCAGAAAATTAAATATTTTGAAGTATGTTGTAACTAAACAATTTTAGCCCCCTTTTTTTTTGTTACACAGAATAAAAAGGTCATGGAATGACATGAAGGTGATTAAATAATGGAAAAATCATTTTTAGGTGAACTATACAGTATAGCTAAAGTATGAAATATTTTTATTTTTATAATTCATTTTATTATTATAAATTCAGTGAATTTCAAATGAAGTTTTTTATTTTGTTTTTTGTGCTGAAAAAGTGACACAGAAAAGGTGTGTTGACAGGTTTTTATAAAATGAGGCACAACGACAGCACTGTACATAAATATATTATACTGTACATATACTTATTGTCATGACAACGTAAAAACATCTGGAGTGCAGTGAGATATAGAGGTATAAGCCAAGTTTAAATAAGTAATGCAGTTTATAACTTTACTTTCACATCAATGTATTATTAATGTAATATGAGTTGACAGCCCTTCAGCTCAGGTTTCTCTTCAATAGAATAAAATAAACTTAAGCATTTAATTGGCATTTTGGTGCTGTTACAATGTAAAAATGGACTCAACTGAAGTGGTCAAAAAGTCAGTGTGAAGGCATGTATGTTGTACAATGTAAGTTCAGATGTAATATCACAGAAGTGTAAGGATTAGTGGATTATTGTTTAATTACAGTAGGCACAAAGCCACAGGCATTAATCCAAAACTTTCTTACTATTTTAAAAACAGCACAGTAGAACTAATGACTAAAGGCAAGGGCTGTTTCTAATAAGTTGCTTAAGTAACAAAGTGTGAGTGACAGAGAGAGAGAGAGAGAGAGAGCGCAGCTGAGGGTATGTGATTACCTGTGCTTTCTCTGATTATGTCTACCAAGACAATCAATAACTTTGTCATAGTATCATTTCATTGTATCATTGCGGCAGAGCGATGCAATTTGTGATTTTGGTGTGATGTTGACATCTTTTAGGACACCTCTCATCCAATCAGATTCAAGCAGAACTATGTAACTATGGTTACATATACTGTTGGATTTATAAGTGAAGTGTAGAGAAACTGTATTGGGGATCATTTTTTCATGCTTTGGCGAGAAATACAGTTTAAACATTTGATTTTTTCTTTTTCTTACATCAAGACTTTGCTAAACTTTAGTTTACCCATAATATACTCATGTTATGCTTAAAATAACACTATGTAAAGTGCTGTTTAAATATTTCATCCAGTGGAACTAGCTGTTAAGGTATTAGCTGTCTGTTTGTCATCTTCAATACGTTAATATCCAAAATCCAAATGAGAATTTCTGTGATGGTAAACAATGCAGCAGCCAGTGTAATTGCAGCTATAACTGGAGAAATTAAAATGTGCTCAGGATATAGAGAACAATAATAAATCGGACAGCTTTGCGAACTCAGATTACTTAACAACATTAGTCTGCCCAGCTTGGGTTTAATTGGGCATTTTAATTGAACCCGGGGAGCGGTTGTGTTCGGTTGATCACTGGTAAGTGGAGGAAAGACAGGCTTTGTTCATTTAAAGCTGGCATGTAGTCCGCATAAATTTCCTTGTGCTTCTGAGATTGAACAGACTTTGTGTTAGTTAGTTTTATGCAGAGCCGTGTATTGGTGCAATACTGTTATTGTGTTTTGTCACAAATGAATGCTGCCTGACTGCTCACTGTGGATATTACAACTGTCAGAACTAGATGGCTGATGCAAAATTAAGAAAGGCTTTTCTTAGCTTGACAAATTATCTTTTTAGCCTGCCACATATATAAATAAATATACTGTATAAGTGTATTTGTCAAACACATGCTACTCGTCAAGGCAGACTGTAGACGTTTTGCCAGACAGCTGGTGGGATGGATTTAATTTAGTAAAAATGGAAAAATTCATTTGAATGATTATTCGTAAGCTCTCGTCATGCTGTTTGTCAACAATAAGCTTCCTCCCAGTATATTGAAGCCGCATTAGCCGCTGCATTAATCCATCTCTGCTAATGACAACATATGCTGTCCGCGCGTTTCCTATGAATGCCGTTCTGGATAGGTGATGCTGGAAGAAAATGAAATGTGTCAATCTTCATCTTTTCCCATTGATTCCATAAATCAGTCTTGGAATGAGTCTTTCATGGTACTCTGAATCGTTTCCAGAGAGATTGTCTTAAAGCGGTTGCCTAGTTGAAAATCCTTATGCTAGGTGATGTTTGCATGAGGGCATCATCTAATGTGACTCTCTTTGCTCTGTGTGTTTGTTTTGTGTGAACAACCGTTAAATAACTAAAATATCTTTCTGAATGTTGTCGGTCTGTGGCTAGATGCTAAAAAAGTGAAATTTTGCAGCTTGTTTTTACCTAACTGCCTGACAAAATTGCCCCAGGTGTAAAAGGTTCTCCTGGCAGGCAAGTTGCAGCTTAGACGTTTTGATTTGGAAGACTTGCATCATGTAAATGGTGAGTGGTCATCACCCAGAAGAATGAGGTGAAATACAAAGTCAGTCATATTGAGTCAATCGTGTCCACAGTGAACAAACAGAGGCGGACCTGAGCTTAATCAAAGCTAAGCTGTAGCTTCTGTTCTGACATTTATACAACAAGAGGAAATTACAGAGACTTTGAAACAGTGCTTTAAAAGTCATAATAGGTGAAGCGGCTCACTCAATATTCAGCTCTTTGAAAACAAACCTCTGATATAATGAGTCTGTCCATTGACAGAAATTATTAAGAGCGAGAGACTTATAAAGAATGTTAAGGACTTCATCTCACTTACACTTTTTCTGGCGTATTGGTAATGATATGATTAGTGTTCTTGACTTGCACATTTCCTATTATTGTGCTTTGTATAAATGCCCATTATTACTGCTTGTACACCAGACTTAAGGCACTTGAAAATAGTTTCATTATGTGTTTCTCTGCATATTTTTTAGCTTATTTATCAGACAGGTTTGTTGATTTGATCAACAGTGGTTTTATTCTCATTAAACTGTCCTAATTAAAAGCCTAAAAACAGTGTTAGCTTCTTCTCTGCACTGTCTGATCTTTGTGTTTACCTCAAGTTTGCAGGTGAAACCTCACTGAAGGAACAGCATGTTTTTCACTAAAACAGCAGGAAGCTTCACAAATCTTAAAAATAGGTGCTGTCATGCATGAATTTGTCAACAGACTGTGATAATATTCTGCAGTTTGATTTTAGGTTGAACAACCTGGACATGAAAGTTTGATGTTAGAAAGATTTTGGACAACATTTTGTCCAAGTTTCCATTCAAGAGCAATTACTTAAATTTAATTGGCTCAAAGTGATGCGTGTTTAATTGGCTCTCTTTAAATACTTTGGAATTGAGTCAAATGATTTTTAAAGCATCTTTTTCCCTTATGAAATGAAATCTGGAAAACAGAGAAACTGCATGAATGCTGATAGAATCAGTGTCTGAAGAAGACAGAACAGGATAAACGTTCTGTCATCTTTGATCTTCATGGCTTCTGGAAAATAACAGTGAATTAGTGTTTCACTAGTGAATTGTGCTAGTGAAATTGTACTAGGCCGAAACCAAAAAACCTAAGGCAAACATGCAAATTGTACAGTTTAAATTGTTGCTGTAGTTCTATTATTGTCTTTAAAACCTTTGTTTTATTTAGTTGGCTGCATTGTAATAACCGCAAGGCTTATATTTTTTGTGGGTTTGTGTGCATGCAGTTATGTGTGTGTTTTTCAATAACATGTTGACTTGTTGAAATACAATTCCAAACAGAGCAGATGTTGCTTGTTTGACACACATTATAATCAGAATGCCAACAGTGATCTCAAAACATAGCGCAAACTGACTCAGGGCTAATATAAGCACATCTGTGCAACAGTAAGCACATGTAAGCACAACACTGTGCAACACCCAACAAATACGCAAAACAGTGTTTTCCACTGCTAATGGACATTCTTTTCTTGAGAGGAAATGTGTTACTGAAAGTGTTTTCTGAGAGTATGTTATTTCTAAACATGCTAATAACTCAGGAAGTGATCTGCTGCTGGCCGTGGGGGCTTTAGCGCACAACTTCAAAACAAACATAATTAATAACTGAGTTTGCTGTTGTATTTTATTTTGCCTGCAGTATTCCTCCATAGACTTAACAAGTGTATAGTGGCGTAGTTTTCCATTAAGTTTCGTCACGAATATACAGACTGTAAATATGACCTTTTCTCATCTGTATGTCATTTATCATTGTCTGGCGTGAACATTAAATCAATTAAACCTGCATCATTTCACAGGCTTGCTGCATTTTCCTCATGACACAATCTTTAGCATGTAGAAAACACAGCGTGTATGTGACACTGTTAATTGGATGTTAAAGTAACAGTTTTGTTTCATATTTTCAGCCACATTTATATAGGTTTCACTTTTGGACAATTTTTTAAAAATATATTTGCCTTTTTTATTTTGTATTTGCCATTTTAAACGTTTTATTGGTCAAATGTTGGGGCATCCCTAAATTGTTTCCGGGTTGCCCTATCCAAGTTCAAAGATTAATTTCATAAAGCCCCACAAAGATATTAACTTTTATCAGTGTTTTAGCCTGAAAGGTTCTTCTGTTTAATTTTAGGTCTTTTTATCACTGGATTGTGAAATATTACCTGGTCGCTGGCCATCACACACTTTTTAGAAAGCAAACTCGACCTAATTGAGTGTCACCGATGAGGGGAAAAGTTCTTTCACTCTGACTGCCAGCAGTTCAATTGGAGCCATCAATCTTGAGACCAGTCCTAACGTTTGGCTGCAGCCGGTGTGTCTGGTTGGGTCGCGGCGGTGCCGATGGATGGATAGACACATGCTGAGGAACGTTCACCGGTGAGCTCTCAATCCACTGGGTCCTTTCTTACCTGAAAGGCCATCTTGACTAGATGAAGGTTTGTTTTTTTCTCTTGTCTCTTAGGTGATTAATGAGTAAGCATGGCCATTGTGTGTCCAATTGTGGGACTGATGCAATTGGCTGTTTATTATCTAACCAATGAGGAGGGACTCTGATAACAAGTTGAGTCAAAGGTTGTGAACCTATTTTCTTAAGCATTTGTGCTTTGTTCTGAATAGTTCAACATTTCGTTGGACGAATTGACTTTTACAAAATGCTTAAGACTTAATAAATGTTTCAAGCATTTAAATGAAATTCCCTCTTGAAAATTAATCAGATGGCTTGTAAATTAACTATAATTTATAGTAAATTAAGGAACTATGTTTATATATGTATAGCTTTCTGATAATAAAGTCTGTTAGTGCATGAACCATCAAATTTTAACAGGATTATTAAAAGAAGGATAATTGTATTTTATTGATTCTAAATGAAAAATTCAGTGCACCGGATCAGCTGAATGATGCCTGACTAACAAATCACAGCTACTAAGAAGTTTTTCTAACACCGTTGTGAGTGTCAGGTTTTAAAAATAAAAATTAAGTGACAGATGCTATAATACTAGTGATATTGTGCTGCTTTAATAAGTGGTTAACATTTATAACATTAGGTAGTAAATTATTGATTTTGTGGTTAGTTCAGTAAATTCTTGTGGTTGTACTTTATGAACTCTGACTCAAATGCAAATAAATATTGCTAGGCTGTCCATTTGGCTGTTCAAATTATTGACTCGCACTGTGTGGTGTATATTTTGGATAGTGCTGTGGATTTGATGCGTCTTATACACAACAGGAAATAGATGCACTTAATAAAAAAGATTTGGGCAATTTTGTAGCCCGAATAGAGACCTCAATTCAACTCAAGATTATTATGCTGTATGATGGCTTTGAGCAGAAATAGAAACAGAGGCCAGTGGCCAAAGTCCTCTAAGACCATCAAGCACTGTAAAGAAAATGTGTACTCAGATCTTCCATAGAACATTAACAAAGTTCTACTGTAGGTTAGTAGTCCAGCTAAAGCTCTCTGCAATTGATTTATGAATGTGTAATTCTAGGCAGGAGATCTTTCCTGCGCTGACAAACCTGCTGATGAATGCAGCAGGAGAGAGATGACCTCCTCACGGGAAACAGATAACAAGATTGATTTGGGTTCCTTGTGGCAAGTCTTGCCTGGGATGTAATGATGTGACCGCTCCATGCATTTATCAGGGCTCGGCTTGTAGTCCTGTCTTTAGCATCTCCTCTCTTGTTGACATGCAGAGCAACAAACACTTTAAGTGGTTTCGCTTTAGGGAAGATGGGGCCTTTAGGGCATGTTTTTCAGAAACAAACAAACAGCCACTCGGTACAAAACCGATAATAATTTCATAGATGTGTATATCTTGCAGATACATTGAGGGCTTCATTTATGTGATAAATGTTTCAAGTTGCCTGTATGTTATTTGCGTTAATGGAGGTAATTAAGAAACCATGATGCGTTAATTCTTGTAAATTCTAGCCTTTTAATGGAGTTATATTTTATATATTATATTTTTATCATTTTTGTGGAAATGTCAAGCAGGTGTAATTTACTGGTTAAGAAGATTTAATATAATAGCCATCAATCAATTTGATGTTTGTGCATAATTAATACATTCTGAATTATAAAGAGGCTTTAATTTCATGGTAATGAGCTTGTGTGAATTATACATTGTTTTAATAGTAATTTACAGTCACATTTTAAAATTATGATTTGTTCGTTATAAAGCTTTTATGATGTTAATATGACACAGGATGGATCTGAGAGAGAGATTGGTGGCAGACGTAAAGTATAGGGCCTTTTATTTTCGTGGGGGTAAAATGTTTTGAGAAAGACCCTTTCACACGCTTGCTGTGCCTCTCAACACCGCCTACTCGTAAAACGCTGTTGTCGCTTCAATTTTCCTCTCAGAAAAAGTCGGCTTCTGAAAGGCACTTGGATATAAATATTTCAGGGTTGTAATTATTTGAGATGGAAGCATTGATGGTTAAATATTAAAGGCAGCTTTTTTCAGTATGCTGTGACAGTATTTAAAAGATCTCTGTAACAGTCTTATTGTGTGAGCTGTCTGGCTGTTATAGCATCAGATTATTGCTCCAGTGTGTTGAGGTCATTTTATTTTCAGTTGTTGTATTAGCATCCATGAATGTCTTCAATTCCTGTTTGACCTACACGATTGATGTTTATTCACACTTTAATGTTTATTGTGAGTTCATTTGCAGTTTGTTCCTCCCTGTTGTGATGGTTTCAGCCTAAGAGTTGAATTGTACATCTTGTAGATTGTAGATCATCATCTATTCTATCTGCATTTTAAAATCATTTATTAAACACATTTTCTAAAAATTTCATTTGTATGTCTTTGTGACATAATAAATTCTAGTGGCTCCAGGTCTTTTTATTAATTAATTTTATTTTTAACACAGTTACAAATAAAAGATTAAATCTATTGATTTTGATTTTATTTTTACCTTTGACCAAAAACTGACTTTAGTGTAAATGCTAAGTGTTGTAATAATGCTTGTTAAGGGTGCTTGTTAAATGCTGTAATATTACATGCTGCTTAGCCATTTAACTGTTTATTTAAGGTCACAATAATTTGTTCTGTAATCTGTTGTTATTTAAAGACCGTTTCTAGTGTTAAATCCTCATGGGTTACAGCAGATGTTATTAATGGGACTCTCTCCGTTTGCTTTCTATCTGTTGTTGATAAGTGGATGTGGCAGATGAGCATCACGGGGACTGTGGGATTGACCTCCAGTGAGATGTAACCTTTGAGTTTGTCAAACTGCTTTGCTGTCTTCATTTCTCAAGTACTTTGTGCAGCTCAATGATCTCGATTCAACGTGTGAGCAGATTTAACAGAGCTGAAATTCGGTTTGCCATGTGCTATATAAAGTAAGATATTTGTAAATCAAGTATTTAATCAATCAAGGTGAGAAGTTTGTTTGATGAGAAGATTTTCTTTATGTAGTTTCACAGGTTCCGTCGTGCCTCTAAAGAAAAGAAACGACCACTGATACGAGCGTCCAGATAACAGAGAGGGTCCCCTCACAAATACATGAAAGGTACAAAATCTTGAAGTTCTGATAAAGTTTTGTTGTACGGAAATAACTTTGGGTTTTTTCTGGAAAGTCAGTGAGTGATTT
>JBAJNP010006562.1:0-22565 GCA_036877545.1 Yasuhikotakia modesta | reverse complement strand
GACATGCACACACACACACAGATCATTAAAAGTAATTAATCTCACTGTAATGAGTATAATTATCATACATTACAGTTCGGCAATAAGGGTGAGACATGAGAGAGATAAATATTATTAATACATTTACACACAAAACATAAAACAGATGTGAATACTATAGCACAACGTCCTAAATATTCATTTAAAGTGTGCATAAAAGTGTGCAATCATATCAGAGACAGATGCTTCGCTTATTCAAATACAACACTGTAATATTTCATATCACTCTGCATTGCTTATATTGAAAAAACATAAACTAAATCAGGTTTATAATCAGATGTTTTTAGTTTTTTAGGAGTTTTAGTGTTTTAGTTTAGGTATGATGTCAAACTTCACTGATATAATATATATAATCCCATAGCAATCCCATAATGCACCTCGACAGCGTGACGCGCGCTTCCATTGAAACGAACCGAAACGCCGCAATAAACAGGAAACTGCGTGAATACAACGGAAAGAGCAACTTTATACGGGATATTCTTCAAAAACCTGTAAGACGTTTTTATCATCCCTCTGTTTTCGTCAAACACAAACTTCGTTTTGCATCGTAAAAGGAAACTTTGCGCTTTTTGTGCCCATGACGTCATCCGCTCAATATTAAAGCCCCATGTTGCGCTTCGTCTCCGGTTATAACACGAATATGAATAATGCAGCCCTTGATATCTTATACCTGGAGGGCCCTGATCCCAAACTTCATTAAAACCTGTCACGTTAGTAAGAGTCGTGCATTTGTTTCCCTGCAGGATGATGGGATGATGAAGATCGCGCAGCGCCCTCTACAGGTCAAACGACTCACTGCGTTTATCATCATCTGCTGCTGCTGTCATACTGTGATGCTTATCTGGGGTGATAGTCCAGTGATTCAGTTCCTGTAAAGCAGCTGACATGCATTTGTATGCAAACACATGCATTCTTATTATTGACTTTATTTTAGTTATCCCAATGGTTAACTAAACCTACACACACACACACACACACACACACACACACACACACACTCAGAGCTCATTACCCACCTGTCGACTAGCGCACTGTTGGCTAACAGTCCAATTAGCGCTCCCTGACTGTCTCACGCTGGGAGAGAGGAAACAGCTGGATGTGGATCCTTCTGAAATTAAGGAACTTCTAAGGGTTTAAAATGCATTAATCTGCCCCCATCACCCACAGCGATCATCTGTCACAAATCTCAATAACACACATAGATGCACAGACGTGACCTCAAACAAGGACACGCTAGCCACCGGCACCAGCTAGAAGCTAATATATCCCTAAAGATGAGATAATATTGTGAGATGGTTTGGAATTGGAGACCTCATGTTATTTAAAAATCAATTTCTCACACAGCAGGAATATTTTGCTGTTTTTATTTTCCTGTAGCTTTTATTTGTCGATATTTATTTGCATACAATGCATGCGTACCAGTCTTTACATTTAAACTGCTGTGATAATACGTTTAGACAGGTGTATACTAAACCACCGGTGTGGTGTGATGCAGGCGTGTGAGTTTGTTGTGTTTTGTGTGTGTTTATGCAGGTGTATTCTGACAGTGAGGAGACGGTTGTGTTTTATGGCAGAGAGAACAGCCCGTGTCTCTTTTAAAGCCACATATTAACTTGGTATGTTGAACAGACTTTAATTTAATGAACTTTTCCACAAACAGTCCTCCGCTGTGTTAATTGCGTCTGTGGATGAGGTGTGACGTTGTGACATTTGATGGTGGTGACATCAAATCTATTTTTAGGTGAAGCTACATTTTTAAACTAAACAGATCTTTATCTTTCATTCTTTTTTCTGCAGACGGTGATGAACGCAGGGACAGAAATAATGGCGAGTCCGTGTGATCGTAACTACATCTGTGGCCTCTACTGGTTCTGCCGCTACGGACACCTGCTTCAACAGAACCGGGTTAAGGTAGCATTTCAGAATACCTGTCAAAAATCATAAGCTGTCAAAACCAGAACTTTAACAACACATCAAAACTTAAGTTCTGACCCTCTGACCTGTATCTCAGTGGTGCCAAAATGTGCCGGAGTTTAAACATTTAAATCTGGATTATTACGGAAAGTTCTGGAGCTGCTAATGCTCTGAAAATGTTAATTACTCTGGAAAATGTTAATTAGTTAGTGAAGTTCATGTCACTACAAATCTCATCCTGTCTGTGCGTGACTGTATCCACAATGCGTCCACATTTGTATTCTTGGCAAACTCCTAAAGGCTTAAGTTATAGCTCTTGTCAAATCATGGCTTTAAATTGCGATGATGTTTTTGTAGGAAATTTTACGCACTTGGATTATTTAGGATTAGCGGCCGAGATTCGTAATTATAAAAACTGTATCTTCATTTGGGTTCATATTGTTCAAGTCAGATGAATTAATTACAACAAAATGACATATTCGGCACTTGGACGGCGGCTGAAACTAGTAACTTTTTCGTGACTCATGTTGCTGTAATATTTTGGAATTATTAATTTTGTTCGTGTCTTTTTTTCTTACTGTCTTTTTCTCTCTTTTCTTTTTCTGCCTTTCTTCTGACACCAAACAAGGAATATCAAAGAACTTTACAAGGTTCTTATCCTGTTACATTTTAATCAGTCGGACTGCATTAAACCTTAAGGGACTGTAAAGCCAAACTCTCTGTTACTGCACAGATTAGCATCTTGCTTGTTAATGCAACAAACTGTTGTATTTTCATGTTAATTTTCTGTTCATAAAACAGCTTGTTTTATAATCCATGTATAACAACATGTTCTAATCATCAGTTTATTTTGATTGAACATTTTGCACCATTGTTTAGTGTGAGACCAGCTACTGTCAGAGATAAGAGAGTCTGGATCTACTGACTGTGTCAGTGATGTAAGGCCTCAGTTTAAGGTGCGGATATTGTCTCCCTCTACTGGTGACATTGTGACACGACCCGCCTATGTGGATGTTTATGAAACAGTGAAATAATAAAACAGTCAAATAGATTTAGACAAACTTTTCGGCCACAGTTGGAATAATGATCACTAATAATGTGGCATGATATGTACAGGTTAACCTATAAATAAAATAATCTAGTAGGTTTACAGTCTTCAATCTACACTATACTAAAGTTTTTGCCAAAATTACTGTAGTTACTGTAATTATAATTGTTTTATGTAAAAGAATTGCAGTATTTTTCAGATATTTAAATCTGTTTTTGGCATATGTTACTAGTTATATCTGATACTTTTGTTGAACGATTAAACGCACAAAGGAATCGGGTGAAAGAAAGAAAGTTGGACATTTCATCTGTTTTATTGTCAAGGCTGAAATCAGACTCCCAGCCTTCAGTCAGAGTGAAAACAACAATATTTGTGTACATTACAGCAAGCAGGAAGTGCGGCAAATCGGTAAATAATGACGTGCAATACAAGCTATGAGCAAACTCTTCTCTGATTGGCTAATGGCTCTGATTACATACAGAATGTTGAATGGATACTTCATAGGACAAATACAGTTTGGGAGGAGAATATAAGTGGTTTTATTTAGGACAAGGAAATAGACACAGTTTGGTCAGAGTTTGAAGGATAAATCAATAATTAATAAGTGTGGAGATCACTGGTTAGTGATTTGTGATGGCTGGTGTGCTTTGTCATGCGTATCTTCTGTCTGCGACGTCCCCGTCTGTGACACAAACAAAACAAAATACACATATCGTTCTGAATCCATTTTAAAAGTGTTTTGTTACGTTCAGCAAGTATTTGAAGCTACAGTCCGTAACTTTTCTGCTGCCACCTCTGTTTGAAACATAGAATTGTGGAAAAATTGTGTTGATAATTGTTAAAAAAAAGAAAAACAGTTTGGGTTGCAGATTTTAAACTGTGCTGTATGTATATTCTCATGATTATATTTTACAGTATAACGTGGCAATGAGACTCACCTGTTTGTTGGGGGATCAGAGGCGGCGTCTATCCTCGGCTGTTGGGAAGACGACCAACTCCAATCCGGTCAATTGGAACGCTAACTCGTCGTCGTGGCAACTCAACCTTCCTGTAGGCATTAGTGCATGACTTTAGCTTACTGGATACCAATTTCCTCACAAACCAGGATTCCCTTTTTGTGTTTAATGTTACATGTTATTGAGCACAAAACCCCAAAACTAGCCTTTGGAAAAAACATTTAGCTTAATCATATTTAGCTCATTGATTTTTGGTTTTGTGGTGACACTAAACAACCACACAAAACCTTTTAGCATCATGGTGCTGATTCTTGGGTTCTCAGTTCAGAATTAAACATTCAATCCAAGTTTAAAACTAATTTTCAATGATAGAGTGAAATGGTTACGTAGTCGTTTCGTGAGCGTTTGCGTGTTTATCAGGACTGACGGCACGTGTAGTGGAGGGTTGAGATTTGATAATGCACGACTCTAGCTGCTGTTTTTGGCTTCTGTCCTGATCTTATCAAGTGCTGAAGATCTGGTCAGAGCCTCAGGCCTGTTGAGAGACACACTGTGTTCTGTTCAGCAGGGGAGATCCAATCTTTCACACAGATAAAATGAGGACGATTCTGATCATTGACTGGAAATCTAAAGCTCCAAATATCACAGCTGGACGTTCCTGCCCGTAAACCAGTATCACAAAACCGCCACCCCCACCTCTGCCGCTCCACCCAGGTAATATAAGAGACTCTAACCGTGGGCTACAGACAAAACATTAATTTGCACCTAGTGAACTTGGAAAACACACAAACACGCTCATTCAAAACTATCAAGCTGTGCGTGACAGACTTCAGCCAATAAAAACTGTGTGTGTTTGAGCCACGTCCAATCAAAACCACTGGTGGCTCATCTATAGTTTTGGATTATGGCACATAACAAGTGTTTTAGATTTTCAATGTCATATCACTGTCTCTCCCTACCTCTGCTTGTTGTTGCTCTTTGGATCCATGGTGCTGATTGACAGCCGGTCAAGCGGTGTGTTAGAACCCGGGAAGCTCCGTTTCCTCTTGGGCTCAATGACATCATTCTCCAGCCGAACCAGTTGGTCAAGCAGCAGAAATTTTGCGTTCACGGTTCCTGAAGTCTTCTGCTCAGCCTGACGTCGCTGGACGTGACGGTCCCCGACAGCAGATGTTTCCACATGCTGGAGCAGAAAGAGGTGGAAATGTTTGAGTGCCGTGTTATATCTCCAAAATGTGTCAATTTTTTTGTAAAACGGTGTGACCCAGTGAGACACTTCTGAGACGGGTTCAGGGTCTACATTTATAGATCATCCAATCAGATCTTGCCATCTCTTGTTAATGTATGTGTGTGTTTGTGTGCTGTTAATGATACAAGTAAATTTTGGCCTTGTGGAGACATTTTGGGGAAACAAGCTTATAAATTGTACAGAATGATTGTTTTAGAAAATCTGAAATAGCAGAAAGCTTTCTATGATGGTTTAGGCTGTGTGTGTGTGTGTTTCAGAAGACAGTCAAAGCGCCTCACCATCATCTATAACCCATTCATTGATTTCCTCATTACCTGTCTATGTGTGTGTGTTTATGTGTGTGTTTGTAGACTCACCTCTGATCTCTCCTGTGGTAAATGGAGACTTTCAGCACCGCAGTGAAACAAGCTCAGTGTCAGCACAGCTGAGAGCATCACAGACCCACAGCCCAGCATCTAAAATACAAGCAAAACCATTACTGACCAGTAAGAGTGCAACACACACACACAAACACACATACAGACCAATATGCATACATATATTACCCCCTAAATTAGGGTGAGGGCTTGTAACATTTGTTCAATGGTTGGTTTAGCCTAAAGCTTAGAAATTTAAAGCTACCAGACAACTAAAAGCAAACAGTCATGCTTTTGTAAAGTCAATTCTCAATAACATTGAATGTTAAAGTCAATAACATTCAATGTTATCAAGTCGTAGCGTATTATCAATTGAGAAAACACACACACACACACACACACACACACACACACACTGGTTTAAGCACCGTGTTAAGTTACTGTGATACAGAGCGATGTTTATATTCATGCAGACTCCATCTGTGAAAATACACTCTGACTGGGCGGGCCGGCAGTCGTGAGAGTGTGAGAATGCTCTCAACACACACCCTCAACACAAACACATGAACTCAGCCCAAACACACACTCTGACCTGTACCGGTACCTCTGCGTCCCCAAAACACACTCTCACACACTCCAAACACCCTCAAGGTGGGACTGTATTACATTCAGCGAGTGAAATGTTTGACTTTGTGGGTGAATTTTAATAGAATTTAATATAATCACATTATATGCTTCAGGTCTCACTGCTCAGCAATTTTTACCATTAAGCTGAACTCTTTAAGCTGAGGTTTGACCGCCATCTACTGGATATGTGACGAATCACAGCACCAGCAAAAGCGTTTGGTAACGCCAGCTGACAGGGAACGTTCTCAGGACGTTGGCTAACGTTCTCTAAAGGTTCTCTCAAAGTTGTCATTATAGTTATATAAAAAAGTTATTCTGGAGTATAAGTTTTAACACAACTTTAAAACACACAAGATATGTAGCGAACTAAATACTGTCACCATTTCTTTCAAGTTACAAGTACAATCCCAAGTTTCTTTAAAACCTTTAAAGACTCTTTTAAAACTGTTTCTGTTTTTAATAAGAAGTGCCTGTCTAAGCAGTTTCTCATAAGTCATCAACTTTAATATTAATAATAAACAAATGTTATTAATAATAAATAATAATGAGGTGAAGTGTTTTTTTCAAAGCTTTTGAAATTTATATTTGTTCTGTGAAAATGTTGAAACGTGTAACTTGTGTTTCAGGTCTGCTGAACTGAATCCTGACCTGTTACCCTGCCTCACGACTGGGAAAATGCATTGTCCAGCAACATGGGCTAACTTTAGCATTTTCCGTCCCCAAAAATAAACAATCCAGCCATCTCCCTATACCCACACACACCCACTGGATACACACACACACTTCTCTGATATCAGATATGATTTCACACCTCTGTGCCACTATTGCAACGATGAAACATCATCGTAGTGTTTCCAAAATTTCCAGTCAAAACCAAGTCCAGTACACAGACAGTCTTGGTTAACTGTTTAAACAAAAATGCAGACATTTGTGTTTAAAAGCCAGTTTGACACCAAACAACCTTCAAATTCTTCCAAATACATCCCCAAACACCTGCCGGGTCACCTTTCCACCCCAACACATGCATACAGCCCTGTAGGAACATGCAGGTAGACTCTCTCCCTCTCTCTCTCACTCTCCAGTGCTCCTTACCCTTAATCTGATTTCGTTTCAGTCACACGGGCCGGACAGATGGACACTGTGCAGTTCCTGGAATTTCTCACGTTCCCAGCGTTTGCTGGTTCCTGCTGTTGTCTATCTCCGTTTTATAGGCTCTTGCCGGGAATCTCCACTCCAATCGGTGGCCGCGATTTCTCTGACATCATTTCTGCAGGTTTTCCACTGTGGCTTGCACTGGAGCCGATCTCTCATCCTCATTACCATTACAAACTAATATCAACTCTTGAGATCAGCCGGCCAGATCTGTGTGTGTGTGTGTGTGTGTGTGTGTGTGTGTGTGTCACTCTTTGCCATTTGTCTCTCTGTCTTTCTTTGTGTCTCTTTATACAACAACTTGAAAGTTCACATGAGATCTCTTTAGTATCTCTGTTGTTTCTCATAAACAGAAAACATTGTTTTTGTCTTCTGCTGCTCAGGTTTCTCTCCAGAGACGACAACTCCAGTAATCTCATTTAAAGTCTCAAAAATGTCTCAAACTGTGCTCAGATCTGCCATAATATCAAAGTCAGATTTTACTGTAATCTCAAGCGTTTCTCATTAATCAGATCTGTGATTTGCAATGAAAGCTGCGTATGTTTACTGTATTTTAACAATTGTCTCATTTGTGTTTCACCACATTGATAACATATGTAACATGATGTCTCCTCTAGGTCTCCTGAGCAATGAAAGAGCAACAGCTGAGCAATGGATGCCTCTGAATAGCCTGTGGATGTTTTGCTGTACTGTACATGTACTGTACAATCGCTCAAGTGTAAATAATACTGTAAGTGTCCATATAATTATAGTAAGACAAATGCTGGGTAACGTTATTTCAAAGTTATCATTAACATTCTGGCAGTAACGATAGCAGGACTTTTTTAACCTTATATGTCGCATATCAAAAAACATTTTCCTCAGGTATAAGTGGAACGATACATAATTCGATTGAAAAAGATTGAGTAACATTCTTATAACCAAGAAATATTGTTAAAAACCAACTTAAACTGGAGAATTTGAATGTTCAAAATAACATTTTTTACTTTTTGGCACTTAGTAGAAACATTAGGGTAACGTTTTCACAACCTAAAATTATTAACTGGGTATATTGTGTGTGGCTATTTAATGATAGTAAGACAACGGCTGTGTGTGTGTGTGTGATGGTTACTGATGACAGTAACTAATGCTGTGATCTGCATGTATGTTGTAATTCACTCAGCAAGTCTTAACTAGGTAAACAGTTAATCTCTGCGTTTCTCTCTGAGATGGTTAGTTGTGTTATGCTGTTAGGAGCTTTCCAGCAGTCTGTCTGTTCTCACACTATATTTATCTACACACACACACACTTAGCCCATCTGTCTTTACTACCACTGTTAAATAAAGAGTCTGTCCACCACACTAAAATTTCCACAGGGACCCTACGACACCCCCCTCCCTAAAAGATGAGACGTGCACATATGCGTGTGCAGAAAGTTGGTGATGAACTGAGAAACCCAGCTAACAGTTTTAGGTTGTGAGGACGTTCTAGAAATGTTCACCGAGTTTTTTGTCACAGTATTAACGTTATGGTTTGGTTACACTTTTCAGTTTTGTAATGCTTTTAAAACATTACAGTAACAACTTAGAAACTTCTGACGCTTGAATGATGTTTTTTGATATTATGTTTCTAAGTAACCTTTGAAATATTAAATGTTAAAAAACATTTTTAACTTTTTAGGCTAAAAAAGTACTGAAGTTATTAAAAGGGCTTTTAAAGAATGTTGACCAATGTTCTGAGAATGTGAATGAGTTTGTGATAGTTGTATCAGAATAACTGAATGTACCACAGGAAATGTTAATTGCTTAAATATTACCTTTTCATGGCTTAAACGTTTCAATGAGTTTTTAGTTCCTTCATGTTTTGTCCTTATCTTAAAAATATACAGTAGGAGTTTGGAGCTGTACAATTTGTGAAACATAACAAGTGGCTTAGATGATTCATCTTGAAAGTTTTAGACAAGAACCATTTGAGTTCATATAGATCTGATTTGTAATTGTAGAAATCTGAGGTATTGTTAAGATCTTTTTTGAAACTCTACAGGAGTAAAACAGGAGCAACGTTTTCTCAGGTGAAACATCCAAGAAGCAGAAGATTTAAGCAAAATGTCCATGTGTTCTCCTCAACAGCTGCTCCTCATGGAGCTCCTGGTGTCTCATGGATCATTCTGAGATCTCATCTGAAGGTTTTCCTGGATGACAGGAATACAGTACGGCATGCGGGAAAGACAAAAACCGTGGAAAGGAAACCTGTTTCTACACTTATTCAGATGTGAATCTGCAAAGTTCCGTTACCCAAAATCCTTTGGGTGAGGCCACATTTGTGTGTATAGCGACCAGACTCAACACAACTATAATCGGACATGAAGATGTGTGTGTGTGGGAGATTGTATCTGTGTTTTGAATTCTATCTGTTGGCTGGGCTCTTGTTGAGACTGAGCACTTTCATCCAGGTGCAAATGAAACCTAGAACATCATTTTTATTGTGATTTACAGTTTCGTGTGTGAGCGCAACCGGATGTCTCTTGTGACTCTGCCATCGAACGTTGTGTGGTGTCGGAAGCGTTTCCATGACGATGCTCTTTTAAAAGAGGAAGACCATAATGTCTGGAGCGAGTAAGCAGGATCCCCATGCTCTCTTGAACATGATGGTTTTCCCAGCGATCCAGTGAGTCTCCAACTTCCTCTTTTACACAAACACTATTTTAAAGGATAATGAACTGATGCAGAAAACATGAAGATGACAAAAAATCTTTTAGCTCCACAGAGTGAAGAGAGGAATTTAATCAGTGTGTGAATTATTCCCTGAGTTTAAAACTGCATGTGAATTTATTTATTAAAGTTATTCCTTCAATACAGTTTTGCAACACAGATCTGCTTATTGTAATAAAAATAAACGTGTAATCAAAGAAAGATTTAACTGAAAAGAAACGCTCTCAGAACATTGTATAACGTTCTCTAAAAGTTTTCAAAATGTTATTGCAGTAATGTTAGCAGAACCTTCTTGAAATATATACACATGTCACTTTCACTTCACATTGTTAGTCTTCAGTTGTGAATAAAATGTTTTAGAAATGTTACAGAATAAATGTTTGAACAATGTTCTTAAAACCAAACAATACCATTAAATATACTGTCTAAAAATCCTACATGCTTTAACATTTAAAGATACATTAGGGAAATGTTCTTACAACCTAAAATTGTTAGTTGGGATAAACATGGAATATTGAAAACATTCAAAACGATAAAGAAGACAAACAATTGGAAACAACAGTTTGAACAAACGTACAAACTCATGTTTTGTGTTAGCATTTGTGTACGTCATGCTGTTGTGTTTGTGAACTCTGTTTGACTTCTGCAGGTTCGTGACGATGGTGTGCGTGAGGAAGACTAGCGGCTGTCCCGCACATCGTCCCAGTTGAGTTTTGGCCCCGTTGTGTCTATTCAAACAGCGAGAGTCTTTCCTCACTGTGAAAACACACCTGGCCTAATAATGACCCTGCTAATACAACAATAACGTGGAGTAATGTCAGAATAATGTCGGAAAATACAGACAACGCTCCCAGTCGCTCCTGCTTGTCATTAATAGGACTCTCTCCCCTGATGATGTCATCTGTCCCACCTGCCATTGCAAAGGAAGGACTTCCGTGAGCACCAAGGAGACGGGGGGGGAAGGTCACGGGGTCGACCACTTAGCGATCGCGTGAAAGAGACGCTAAGAGCGGCCAAGCTAAGTTCTTCCTGCACATAAAAACACGCTCATGCTAGCCCAAGGTGGAAAAAGTGACAGTGATTTACAGAGTGTGCCCATGCCCGTATGGTTACGCGCTATGCTAGGCATGTAAGAGCTAGCGCTCTCTCTTAGCATTTGCCCTGTGGCTCTTCACTGTGTTGATTTAGTGGCCTGATCCTAATCTCTTTCGAAATGTCAATTTTTACGTAATCAAAACACCATCTATATTTAGTTTCCTGCAGGCAAGTCATTATGTTTTATGCGTTACGCTTGATAGGTTAGCCGGACACCCTCATTCTGACATAACCTCAGCTTTAAAAACTATTAGGCGTCCGTCGCTTGGATTCACTATTTAGCAAAGTTGTAAGAAAGGTCTCAGTGCAGCGTCGGTATATTTGAGTCACGTTTCAAAGCGAATTTCTCTCAGAACGTTCAGGCTGTAATTGAGGCAATTGACAGGATGTTAGTGCTTAACACAGCTAGCGAGTTTCTATGGCAATCCTGCCCATGTGTTTACAATCACAGTTTCTTTTTGGTCCTCGGGTTCAGCTGAAGTTTTTAAAAACCCTGGGCTGAATTTATGGGTCTCTTTTAGAAATGTGCTGTTTTCAACCATGTTTTCTCAGTTATGTTATTTTAAAAAGTGACGCTAGAGGTGTGTGTGTGTGTGTGTGTGTGGTCTTAATTTGCCTTACATTATGGGGACCGACCGTCCCCACCAATACAATAATACCATTCAATTTTGACCCTGTGAGGACATTTTTTGTTCCACATGAGGAAACAAGCCTATAAATCATACAGAATAATCTTTTATGCTAATCTAAAATAAAGTTTTTGTGATGGCTTAGTGTACAAGAATAAAATGTTTAATTTTACAGTATAAAACCAATGTGTGTGTGTGTGTGTGTGAAGACAGTGAGAGGTGAATTTAGAGGGGTGTGCAGCTGTATGGACCTCCGAGACTCTTAGACAGAAACCTGATCGGATGAGAAGCTCGAACTGAAGACGAAACACACTGTAGTGTATGAGCGCAGAGCAGGAGAGACCGAGGGCTGCAGATACAGTGATAGAGATAGTTTTCTCAGGCTGTTGTTTTAGCCACTGAGAGAAAAACCATGTGTGTATTTTTCCATCTTTGTGTGAGAAGACCCTGAGAATGAAACTCACTCTCCGTCTAATACCTGATGGATGTTATGATGTGTCTGCAGATTAAAACTCGTTTCTGATCACCTGTCAGCCCCTGAAGATCTGAGAGAATCATCACAGATGCATGAAAACAAAGAAAACAAAGTTTTGAAAGTTCTGGAAACATTCGAACTGTCCAGTTTTTTAGACATCAAATTAAAGAATTGCTCAGTTACATTATTTAAAACATTTTTGAAAACAATGTTTTAATATCTGTGATATGTAATGTTAAAACCAAATTTGTGTTCTGCTAATGTTTCTGCAGGAGATTTTGATAACCTATTCTATGGCTTTTGATAACATTAGAGAACGTTGCCAGCTAGCTGGGCAGTACGTTCTGGTACTTGTGGTTTTATTTACCTCAGGACCTGTTGGTGACCCAGAGGAGTTTATGAATTTTATGGAGGGTGTAAAATTTTAGTTGTGACAGTATCTGCAGTAGAATAAGACAGAGCAGAAGATACGGACGGTGTAACGTCGCTAGATTCAGAACAAGAACGAAGCTGCTAGCATGACACACTTTTTCCCAATCTGAACTCATAATCACTTCTCTAAACCACCAGGGACCAAATCCACCTCGCAGAGAGAGAAAAAGAGAGAGAGAGAGAGAGAGAGAGAGAGAAACAGACGAGAGCATGAGAGAAATGATGATGACAGTCGTCACCTTGGTAACGGGCAGTGGTTACCCCAAACTTCCTTCCCACCCACCTCCCGGCTTTTGCTCCCTGCTCCTCTGGAGGAAATTGGGGTTACGCTCCCACCAGCGGCCAAATCCAAAGTTTCCCCACATTTATTCGGGGAAAAAAGCAAAGACAGAAAAATCCCTCAGGTAACGGAGAAAACGTCTGAGGAAAGACAGGAGAGACACGAGTAAAAGGGCAAAGAGAACAACAGAGCAGGAACGAGGAATAACAGGAGGTTAATAACACAAAACCAGTTCCATTTGTGTCCCTCTTATATAAATGTGTAAAAATAACCTGATGAACTTCAGTAGATTCGCTGATACCAGCTGCAGTCCACAAGCATTTTTATAAACAAAGGCTGTTGTGTGTATCTGTAGTTGGTGATTTTTAAAATGTTAATCCAGTTACTAAACTAAACTCTGTTATCCTTCAAACACATTTATTCTCCAACCTACATTAAAATGTCTTCAGTTTATTCTCAATACAGCTTCTGTTTGTTAATATTAACAAATTGGAAAGCGTTACCAAAAAAGTGACTTTAAAAATCACCTCATTAAACTGGAAGCTGTTTTGTTGAATGACCCGAAAGACGAGAAAAACCGAAAGAGAGCGATGTAAGGTGTGGGCTGAGGATGGTAGAGTCACTGGAGCGTGTGATTGCGCTCATTGTTGAGTAAACATCGGCTGACAAGGAAAACATGTGAGCTTCCTTTTTCCCAGATGCCCACTGGGTCTCCTCCAAAAAACACGGACGGGCCGCAGCGTGTGTGGCTCGGTTATGACAAAAAAGCTTCATCTGCCGTGTGCTCCTGCTGGAAAGAACATAAACATGGTCTGAAACGAGCTGTAGAAAAATGAAGCAACTCGTGGAATTTTACTGCCGCGACGCTAATGACAGGAAATAAGATTACAGCTGATGTGATAACGGCAAACTGATTACATTGAACAGAGATAACAGGCAGAATATGTGATTATATTTGGGATCATAAAAAGATAACAGCAGTTGTGATTATGAACACAAGGCTGTGGCAGGGATCAGAATGGGGTTTGTTAATAATGAAAAACATTGAAGTCCTGTATAACGTTATTGGGAATATTAACATACAGATGACGATTGTGTAAACAAGCAATAAGGATTTACATTTTATTATTGTTTTTAATAGGTAAACATCAGTTTGTACATGTAGGCTTTATTTTGTGTTGCATAAACACAGAAACAGCAGCCAGTCAGATAAACACAACAACACCAAACACACATTTGGCTCAAGAAAGTCACTGCATCACACAACTCACAAATATGCAAAGTTTGCCGGTTAGAACCAACCTAGCAATGGCCTAGCAACAACTAGCAAGAACGCCACAGTAACTTTATAACATTGCATGTAACATCTTAGCAACGTTATATGTTTGTCTCCAGTTTTGCTCTGGCAGGAAAAAGCCCCACCTTTTAGAAAATGTGATTATCTGGCTGTAAATGTGATGGTGTGTTTATGTGTCTGTGTTTATGTGTTTTAAATCGACTGGGGCTTTAGATCGGTGCTGAGCTTCCTGTTGGCTCTTTGCTGCAGATTTGCATTGCAAACAGCGGAGGCTGCAGGGCAGATGTGTAAATCACAGCGGTAAACAGACACAAACTATCACTCAGAGGTGTGTTAACTCTCTCTCACGCACGTCAAGCCTCATTGATGGTTTCTGGTGACCAGTTTTTGGTTGCAGGATTAGGTTAAGTAGACTTAGAGGATGTTATACCTGTTTCTTCTGATCTTAGGTGTCACCCAGATATTTTAGGTTGTAGAAACGTTTCCCTAACGTTTCCATTAAAATAATGTTATTTTGAAAGGTTTTTTAGAGGTTGCATTAGACGTTTTAGGTCACTCTGGCATAATGAATTGTGCCACTATTTGTAATACTGCAGATAAGGTAAATAAGCTTTAAACAAGAGCGCCCCCTTGTGCTCAAACCTGCTGAATAAACGCGTTTAATATATTAGGTTTCCTAAACATCCGACTGTACCAGTTATGTTATCATTTATTATTATTTGCACTGTATTATTATTTGCACTTGATTATTGTATATTTGTATGTATTGTAGGTTCGTCCACCAGCAGGCGGCGCTGTATCACCACCGCCTCGTATTGCGGCGTGTGTTCGCCAGCATGTGCCGGACGGATTCCCACGAGGTTTGTTAAAGGCTTGTAATTTCTGGATGAGTTTCTTTCTCCTTTTGAATCTTTTTTTGTGCCTCTTTCTCATGTCACCCCTTCAGGCTTGGCGTCCTCCCAGATCACACACACACACACACACACACACACACACACACACACACACGCTTTTGCATGTCTAAATTATGTCACTAACACACATAAGCAAACATAAACCATAACAACAACACACACACAACATTGTCCAGGTGCAATTACACAACAACAGTAACACACACACACACACTCTTGCATGTCTAAATTATGTCACTAACACACATAAGCAAACGTAAACAAAAACAACAACACAACAACAACACACACACACAACATTGTCCAGGTGCAGTTACACAACAACAGTAACACACACACAGGTTTTAAACACATCGTGTCACCTGCTGTGTTACTAAAGCATTTGATCAGTATGTTTGTGTTTTTAAAGCAATGATATGAAATGAAAGTGGTCTTTTAGAATTGTGTTAGTTTGTTCACATGGTCATGCTGGTCTTCAGTATCCACAGATCTATGGTGTTACTGGTGTCTGTGGGTTTTGATTGTTCTGGTGCTGTGATTAAATGGATAGCTGGTGTTTAGAAGATGTTGAGGAATTAATCTCAGTTGTTTCTCATGAATAGTTGTGAGACACCATGTAGGTCAAACTGAGTTTCAGATATTAACAAAGTCTTAAACTGTGTTCAGATCTTCAGAGATGCCAAAGTTTGCCCTCAGAAGTCTGAGATTTTGAATGAGCTTAAATGTATATTTAGGAATTTCAGGAGAAATATCTGAGACGTCTTGAGAGTGAGACATGAATGAGCAACATCTGAGCAATTCATTTTTTCTGTGGGTCAACGGCATGAAGGGGGTCTAGCCTTTATTTGAAGAAGGGCTGGATGAAATTTGGACTGGTTTGGGGGTCCCACTTTGGACAGAGAGGAGGTTATTTCATGGGTGATGGGGGGGTACTGCTGGGGTCTAGCCAGGTCCCCCTCGAAGCAAGAAGTGCATAATAATCATGGGCTCTGATTGGACAATAGGGTCATCATCCGAGCAAAGAGACACAAACTGTCTGTGTCTGTGTTTCTGTCCATGTATCATTTTATTACAACATAAACTGACAAAGACTTTCACACTAAATATCAGTTTGATTTTCTGAACATTGATGGTACAAGAATCATTCTTGCATCACCTGTTCTTTAGGTTATAAAGGATAAATTCATTCACTCATGCAAATGCACAAAAAGCCACGTAAACTTCTACAAACACTCAGTTTGCTGGATTACATGGATAGTTACATGGTTACATGTTTGTGTGTTTGTTTAGACGGAGAATGTGAGGGGAGGGGGCCAAACACAGACCCCCTCAAAAGACCCCCAAAAGTTTGAACTCTCTCAACTTCCACCCCCCCATCTCTTTCATTCTATCTCCAACACACACACACTTATGAGATGATCTAGCCGCACTCAACAAAGCAAACACTAACCAATACTAACACACATAACGGTCATACATACATTAAACAAACCCGTAACCTCACACCCTGCGGTGTTTTAACTCTCTCTGTTCGTCTTTACTCACCTCTGAGGTCGTGACCTGCAGTGTTTCCCTGCTGAACGTTCTCCTTTATCTTCACCTCTCAATAAAAGAGGCCAGTTAAAACCCACCAGCCTCCTGAATTCACAACAATTAGGGTGCGGTCACGTCACACTTTGTGCTCCATTCATACGTATACAAATGCAAAGGAGCCGAAACGCATCAACGTGTGTAGAGAAGTTTCGCTTTGCTGCATACCTGAGTTCAAGTTTGGTGACCTTTGACCCGTGAGTTTATAAAGCAAAACTATTGCCTCTATGCATGTTAACGGTTTTAATGTCTCAGTGTTTTGTTTGGAAATTGGCTGGATAGTAAATTTGAATGTTTGATCGGCTGATATTTGTGATTTATGTAAAACATACACCTGTATGACATTATATCCTTTGCCTTATATGGTTTAAACCATTTTGCTTTTTTAATTGCAAAAATGCAATTTAAAGTAGTTTAAACCCATAGTAAATTGCTTTTAATTAAGTAAGTATTAAATATAAACTATATTAAAAGATAAATATATATAAAAGATGAGGCAAATATATGTGCATGTATATTATAATGTGCTATAATTTATATTTGCATATATTGTTATATATGTATTTTTGTTTATGTTTTATATATGTACTGAAACTTTGTTCCAAATCTTTGCATCTCAAAACATTGTTGTGTTTATGTCAACATCTCTTTGTAATATATGATCCATAAGGTGCAATGCAAGACTGGTGAATTAGTTTTATATTTCAAACATTAGGGTGGAGCCGCTGACAGCAGTTCTGTGTGGAATAACTGTTATTTGCAATCGTTTATTGACGGTTGTGGACGTCACACGTCAAAATCTTCACTTCCAGTTTTTCTGCATAGCGCTTCATACGGAGAGTTCAGAGTTTAGAAAAGAGGGTTTGTGTGCCATTCATGGAGGCTCTTGGAAGACAGGATTAGAAAGACGAGACAATTAAACCGGCTTTCTCCGGCCTCCTGTCAAGACACACGACTCTGCTGTGTTTGTTTAGCTTTAATGTTTAATGTTCTGTACCAGTGTGTGGGTTTACCAAGCTTTCAATTATGTGATCGTGTTTTCTCGCACACTTTTAATACACGCTCGGAAATCTTTTGTGATGTGGGATTATCTGACTGATAAATCTCACCGTAAAAGGATTTCTGTTAAATACTCGCTTTTCTCTGTCATCAGGTCTTACAGACACTCCCACACCGAAGATTGTCTCAAGAACTCTTCAGATGGTAATACACACGCACACACACACACACACACGCACACACACACACAGACGCAACACATTTTAGGTTAGGAACATTTAAGTAACAAAAACGTTACAAATGTTTTTAAAAGTTATTTTTTTAAGTTACTTCAACGTTTTATTGATGTTTTTGCTTAGTGATAAGAACTTTAGGAATTGATAAGAATTCTGACATAATGGTTAATGGTGTAAATTGAGGTTAACCTCAATATAAACCTCAATCAGTTTGTTGTCCTCATTATGGTAAAGAGGTTTAAAGCTGAGATGTTTTGTTGCATTAGAACAAACCTGCTGGGCATTGAGATGTTAGCATACAGTGAGAGATGTTTGTTTACACTTTAAATTTAATGAAACATTGTAACGTTTTCCATTTAAAACGATATAATAAGAGATTTGAGAACAGATTTGAGAGTTTATTGGATTCTTGCTGGGATTAAAACACCGTAGCGCAGTTAAAAATCTCAACAGACCCAGAACCGCAGATAATGAACATGAAATCTTACAGCTAATCTACTGGGCAAATCCCAGCTAGCAGTTTAAGGTTGTAAGAATGTTTCTCTAACATTTAAGCCATTAGGTAACAATTTACAGCTAGTTGGAATATTCTAGGAACGGTCCCTGTTTTTTAGATGTTGTTTTAATGTTGCTGTTTGGTTATAAGAACGTTAAAAAAATACTTCAACTGCTTTGTTCTAATATGCTTTTGATAACTTTTAGGGAACGTCAGGCAATGTTTTGAGAACGTGTCCTGTTGGCTGTGGAGGTGTCCATATTTCACAGTGACCTGCTGTAATAAGCTTCAGTGATGGCAGTTTAACACTCAGAACGTTCTGCTCCTGCAGGGTTTGTGTTTTATTAACACACACTGAGGTGATTTATGGCATCATTCCTGACTTACTTCACATCTTTGGTGAGATGATCATTTTTCTGCTTGACCAAAGAAACTTAAAGTCTTTAGAATGTAAAAAAGCTTAATATCATTCCTTTATTTAAATAAACCAAATCAGGATGGACAGATAATGACAGAGGTTTTAATTTAAGTCACTAAATTGTGATTATGAATAAGTGATTTTGGATTTATTGTGCTATTTTTTTTACTCTGCATATTTTCTACTTTTTTGTAAGCTTAAAACATATTTATCAAATATACAAATTACATTTTATAACATAACAATGTAGGACGATGCATTCAGAATCTACCCGGCAGAAAAATGTGACCTCAGATGAGGAACACCATAACCCACACACACACACACACACACACACACACACACACACACACTGGCATACACGCCAAGAAATGGATTAAAGACAAAGACATCACGTTGGTCGCGCTCTGCTGCCTGCCAGGCCTCTAGGAACGCTTCAATTTCTTACGCTTGATTTCCCCTGTAAAACATTTCATCTAGCAGAAATTTCAACCTGCAACTTCCCTCTCCTCACTGCATCACATGACCCGTCAGGCAGCCAATCAGAGGCCGAGAAGGGGATTAGGTCACGGATAGGCGGCGGGCCCATTGTGTTTGAGGGGAACTGAGTGGGCGAGCGGAGGAGTTGTCGGGTGTCACCTGAGATCAGGTGTGCTCTCAGTGAAGTTTATGTTGTAGGTGCCAGACTGGGGAAAGGTTTTAGGCATTCCTGCATAATGATCATCTAATAGTTTCATTAGAATAAAGAGGAGAAATGAAACATAAGCATATAATCAGAGCCAGCGCTCAAGACTGGATTAGGTTTCAGTAATCTCACATTCCTCGCTGAAAACACAACCTACACAAACCTATACCTGCCGGAAGCGAACAATCGCCTTATGCGAGAACGGTGAAGGGTTTTTTCAGTGGGTTTTCTGTGTTTTGTCATGCAATAACCTTTGTGGGTTGATGTGCAAGTTTTGGAGGATTTAAAAAGGGCTTGTAATTGTTAACCAGCAATGAAATTCTGTCAGTGCAGAATACTGAATTTTATCTATACATGTTGTTTAAGATTAGTAATTTGATTCCCCAAGAGTAAAAGTGTTTAATTGGCATGTTTCAGTCTCTTTTTCCATCGTTTAATGTGTTTAACCTTTAGGAATGAACCTATACAAGCACCAGCGAAGCAGGTTAGTTTGTTTAAATGCAACGGTTCCTTAAGTCATCAGGGAATTTTTCAGATTCCAATATGGGAATATGATTGGAAAATTACAGCAGAAATTCCTAATGAAAAGAAATTTGAAAGATGCAGAAGATTTGCAGACTCCCAACAATTTTATGCAAAGTAAAGTGTTATAGAGTAAATAAATGCAGTAAAAATGTGTGGGTGAGTATTTGTTTGCACAGTAAAGATAAGAAAACAAGCTTTTATAAATATATATAATATAGAAAGTAACTCAGATAGAATAATTATGAGGTTTAAATGTGTTTATTGTAACTTTAATTTTGCAGAATTAAAAACGTCTGTTCTGCGTTGTCGATTTGCCAGTTTTTATTTGACACGCGTCCAAGTTGTGACAGAACGGGGTCAGGATTCAGTGCAGATGAAGTCAGGGAGAAACAAGGTGGACCATTAAACGGATGTTAGCCAGGCAAAGAGACGCGGCTTGGCGGTAATTTCATCTACAAAGCAGCATGTTCTGTCTGTGAGGGGGCTGTATGTATCCCGCCGAAACCAATATGGTCCTGCTTATGCCACACAAAAGGACCCCTGCTTAGGGCTGCCCCTCATGTGCCTGCAGTCAGGGAAGGGGCGTTGGAGACCGGACCGGAACGTGGGCCGCGGTGGCGGGCGGGAACGCAGGAGAGCCCTGGGCTTAATTGGCAGCGTGTGCTCGGTTGGAGATCATTGTTTAGGTAAAAGAGGCTTAAAATCGCAGCGTGCTAACAGCACTCAGAGTTAGCTTTGACACGCGTATGGAGCGTAATCGCGAGGGGAGGTGGGACGTTTGCTCTGAGGGAGGGGGCAGGTAATAATAAGATTGGGTGAATTGGGGAGGGGATGGAGGAACCCCTGTGAAGAAGTCATGGGCCCTGTTGACTTTGTTTTGACTTTATATCGACATGTGATTCTCAGTTAATTGGTCCTGCGGCGTTCCTGAGTTCTGAAGCCCTCGGCGCCAGTCGCTGTGCGGTGTGTTCTGTTATCCAGCGCTAGTTTTTATTCTGTAATTTATTTATTGTGTCCTGAACTCACATGAACCCCTTAATGTTGCTGTATTAGTGTTAGCAAATCAAAATGGTTCAATTTTAAATTCATATTAGTAAACCTAAAAGACAATGTTATCATCTTTTTGAACATTTTTTATTCACTTCTAGGCCCCACAAGGCGTTTACTGGTACAGTTTACTGGTATTATTATACTGGTGGGGACATTTGGTCCCCATAACACAGTGAATACCAGAACCACACAAACAAGCATTTAGCCGTAGTGTTATTCGGACTAGCTTAGCTACCACTTAACATATCTAACAGGTTGCAGGCCCCCATGAGTCCGGTTTGTTGGCCAACAAATGCTGGGCAGCAGTGGCTGGTTATTAGAGACCTCTGTGGGGGGCTACACAGGAAAAAAGGGCCGGACTGAGAGACAGCTGGCCCGGGGCAGAGGGGTTAGACGCCCAGGTATCTCCACCTGTACCGTCATCAACCCTGAGAGAAGGCAATTAATTGTCCAACTGTCCAAATGTCTGGGAGGTAGAGAGGGGTGTGTGCGCAGGGGTCAGATGGTACAAAACGGATGTGTAAGAAAAGTTTGAGTGTGTATTTGGAGATTTTTGTGTGTGTGTCAGTGTGTTGTAGAAGTAAAGGGACTTTCTTCATATTTCTGATTAAGTGAGCGGGGGTCTCTTCTTGTGAGTGACACAGCATGTCTTTTAGCCCCCCGACCCTCCTCTATACTCCCACTGTCTACCCCACCCCCTTCCCCCAAACACACACACACACTCACTTCATACACACACTTCATACACTCTGTCCAACTGTGAAATCCATGTTTTGTTAGTCAGTCTGGCAAAATTGGTTATTTATTTAGTTAGTTGGTTAGTTATCTAGTTAGTTAGCCAGCCAGTTAGTTAGTTAGTTGGTTTGTGTAATTCAATTGTGGATAATTTTACTAGCAACGGATTGTACTTTCAAGTCTAAGGTACACAAACAGATATATTCTGTAAATGCACTGCAAGTCATTTTGGTGAAAAACATTTGCCAGACTCATAAATGCACAAACCATGTTACACAATCAGCAATTACTGATAACATTTCATGAGTTTAAACATCTGATCTCAAACTGTCAGATTCAGTTTCTGTTTGGCAGCCAGCCGAAAAACAAACAATCACAGGAAGAGATCTTCAAAAAATCAGACCTGTCAACAAATAAAAAACTGTCCTGCCAACAGACAGATTGATAAACAGTCAGAGCAGATGACAGCAAGAAAAGAGGCAGTTTAACTGAGGAGGAGAGTGACAACTACCATTCATGTCATAATGAGACACCTGACAACAGCCCCGCTCCTAATTACCCAAGCTGCCACCTCTCACACACACACTCACACACACACACTCACACACACACTCACACACACCTCTCTCACACACACACTCACACACATCTCTCTCACACACACATCTCTCTCACAC
>JBAJNP010006561.1:0-25221 GCA_036877545.1 Yasuhikotakia modesta | reverse complement strand
TAATGAATCTAAAATATATGAAAGTCTAATGTTTATCAGTACATTACAGAAAATAATGAACTTTATCACAATATGCTAATTTTCTGAAAAGGACCTGTAGCTAGGTCTTGGTTTTAGGATGACATAGCCCAAACTCTAGGCAGGTTGACTGACAATGTCTGCAGGTCAAACCTCTTAATCAAGCCGAGTGCAGTCAGGAGGTCTGTCATACGAGAACCTTCAGCTCTGCTGACTCAAACAGGATCATTCCCCTGTAGTAGTTGATGTGCCACAGATGTCAGGGTCCCATCCAGAAGTCCAAAGCTGCCAGCACCACAGCCAATCTTGGAGGCATCTTTTGTAACAGCATGCCAGTGTGTGCCACTACACTCTGCCCACCTTGAGACTTGGTCATGTAGCCAGTTCTGCAATAGTCTCATATGCATCAAGCATGGTGACTGTTTCACGACATGAAAACAGCCTTTGAAACAGCTTCAGTGAAACAGATTGCAAGCTCTGCTTGCACATCTTGTTCAATTCCTAGAAATCTGGTGACAGCACCAGGTACTTGACAAAAGCGTTTTCTTTTTGTGTTTTAAGTAAAATAAATAAATAAATAATAATTAGCAAAAATTCAGTTTCTTAATATATTCATGTCACAATGATAAGTTTTGAACTATGTGGTGAACTATGAACGATAGCTTTTTTGTTTATCATAATTGTTGTTTCATATGGTAACATTAAGAACAACAGATTACAGTCGCTCCATCAAAAGCACAAAGTGACAGCCAGCCAGTTGTTACAATATGCTGATTGGGAATGTTTCTGTGTGTCCAAATTTTTCATGTTATTTAAGTTTTCCTCTAAGAACATTTTATTTCCTAAAAAGTGCAATAAAATAAACTGTTTACATAAATCATTCAAAGCCTGAAAACAAATTAAGTTAAACCAACAAATCAACATACAACATAATAATAAGTCATGAGTACATCTAAGTAAATTATCTTAAATATAAAAAAGTTGGTAACTTCTTTTATATTTGTACAGCTGCTTTGTGATGATGTACCATTGTGAACAGCGCTCTATAAATAAATTGAACTTGAACTTTCCAAAAAAAACTGCATTTTTTTTTACTTACCTGAACTCGTGTGTATGTTCTCCATTTAAGCATTTATAAGTATGATATGTTATATCACTTCAGTTTGCATGCTTTCCTTAAGTAAGGTTAACTAATTTTAACTAGTTTTTTAGGCAGTGGTGCTATCTAACTGTTGTTTTTATCTTTTCTTAAACCCTTTATCATATTTACAATCACTTGTACAATCAAACACAGTACCACTCAAGGGGTCAGAATTTAGTTCATCAGGGCATAGTGATATACATGTGATAGAAACATGAGTCATTCCTAATCCTTACCTGCAGACAAACTCAAAATGTTTGACAAAATGAGTTAATGGGCTGTAACTTGGGTGTTTCATTTTATAGTATGCAGGTAAGTCTGCAAACAGTGATAATATTGTTAATCCACAAAATTCTTAATAAAAATTATCTGATTGTATTTTCATGAGTTAGTCACTTAACACTTTTAGTTTAGCTTGACCTTTAAAAATCTCTCAATGCCAGTGTATTTGGGTTCTTCATATGCCATCATTTTAGGTGAGGGTTAAACTATGAAATAGAACCATTTAAACTATACACCTTTTAACATGTCATAATGACACTGCTTTTCTTAGAAATCACAATAAATTATATAGACAAAAAAAGTATTTTGCTAAGTAAGAACAAGATAACATTATATCTGTTATACAATCCAATAACACAGTCCAGTTTTTATGCACAACTATTTGCTAGAATTTGCTTTAAAATAATTGACCACATTTCAAGATAAACAGTATTAACAAAAATACCAACAAGCCACCATTGACCAAAGATGAATGCAGATGAAAGCAGAATGCCAAAAGTGTACAACGTTGGGCCTCATGGAGCTTCTTAGTAAGCATTCAGCTTTATTGACATTCCTAATGTTATGATTCTTTGAACAGCATGGCAGGCAACACTACCAAGCAAACAAAATAGTACAACAGTAATGGTGCTTCTCAATTCTTATTTGTACATCCTTGTTTCCATTCTCGGTTCTTAACTTCAGCCCCTTAGGATGCAATAAGAGAATTGTCACAAAGTGGTTGTTCTGAGAGACGGGAGGCGGACCCAAATGCAGGGTTTTCTTAACTTTATTGAAACGAGGCATGATCCAAAAGGCAGACAGGTAATCACAGGGGCAATCCAAAAACTCAATAATCCAAAACAAGGCAGGGGTCGGGGCAGGCAGCAGACATCGAAACCAGAAACAGTCCAGATCCAAAAACCATAAAGAGCCGAAAAACCACAAGAAGCCAAAAAAAACACAAAGAACACAGGAACGCAGAAAACCACAAGGAACCACAGAGAACAAGGACAATAGACAATACATCGCAACTTCCTGTTTGCTGGCATGCTGTTATATAGCCAGCAAACAGGAAGTTACCAAAGAGGAAGCAGAGGGAGCAGACAGACAGTCACGGGGCTTGGGCTCCTTCTGCTGTCCAGGTGTTACAAGAATACAAGGACGGTAGGCAGGGACAAACCCAGTTTCTTCACTCATGTCTCATCAGGAAGTTTTTTCAGTCACATCAAGGTGCATTTTTGACAATTAAGGTGTTCTTCAAGATGGTTGACTTCAACTAGGTTCCATGTCACCAGCTATAATTTAAGTATTGAAAAGCACTTGTTTTGCCAATGACATAACACCAGGGGTTTGACCTTGGGAAACCAACCACTTTGCTTCTTTCAAAGAGAGACAATGACAATTGGTGAGTAGAATTTACATGTAAGTCTATGCCCTGAAGAACAGTTTTGCTCTTCTAAGCTGATCTGTAGATGCTAAATTTACCTCCTCTGTTGGGGTTAGCTGAGTATCTTACCACAGAATCAAACGCATGACCTTTGCACTGCGAAAACAATCCTAACAACTGAATCTGAATTTATTCATTTAAATATATGTTAATCCTGCAATATACGTTTAATCCTGCAAAAGTGATCATATGCTGTGGGAAACACCGCAGTAAAATATTGGGTGTTTGTGATTAATTGATCCCTTGTGATTAATGTGTGAAAAAAAAAGCTGCAGAAAATGAAACAGGGTAAAATACAATATTTTATTTGTTTTAACAAAGTTATCCAGATGCTTATCCATTTAAATTCAGTAACAAAAATCCAGATCAAAATAGTTTAAATGGATAAATCAATATGTAATGTTTTTACAAAATCACAATTTTTTCCTGAATTGTTCGGACAGATTTTAGCGTGATGATATTATTATCATCATCATTGTCATCATTTCTCTGGGTTCACACAAAAAATTCAGCTAAACAAAATTAGACAATTACCATAATTAAAGCTCTAACTGTAAATCTTTTCCCTTCCTATGTTAACCACAACTATGTTATAGTTTGTAATGAACTTTAAAAGTAAATCATAGTACAAGTTTAATCATAATATTATTTATAATTCTGGGCAAATGTATGCCTGGGAAATCATAAGATAAGAACTGGAATGTAATTTAATATAAAGTATTTCATCATTTATCATTTGCTTTTACTGCCTATTAACTTACAGTGGCCTATCCAATTAAGAAATAAAAGAACTGTTTCAAACAGTAACATTTGCAATATTTGCAAATTTAAATAATGTGGTGCAAAAATTTAATAATTTTGGTTAAAATAATGCATGGACAAAAAAAACATCAACAATTTCTCCCCAACTTAAAGCACCTCATAAGTATTTTTTTTCCAAATTAATGAAATGTGAATGTGGATCTTTCTACCCCTTATTTTATTAAACACACTTTGCTTATCTGAAATGCCTCAAATATTCCTCTATAAAGATCGGTGCCACCTCAATGTCCTAGATAACCACATTTGTCCTGTTGTGACTCTTGTATAGTAATTCATCTAGTATTTGTTATCTTCCACATCACTAAGAGCTTCACCACCAGCGATGGATATGCTCTGTGCCAATCTCTTCCGGAAGTGTCCGTTGGGCACCTGCCAGCCTATCCGTGACCTTACACGCATTGATGCGCTGACCGTGTTGGCACGACCCAGGCTGGTGGCCACTGCGGCCTCAAAAGTGAGAGTTTCCATAGGCATGGATGTATCTGGGCTGTGCTCTTCCTCTTGTAAGGCAAGGAAGGATTCAGAAGGGCACCGACAGGCAGATGAACCCACTTCATAATGTGTGGTCTCTTGCTGTCCCGCTCTTATTTCCTGGTCTTCAGCATTGTCATCCCACAACGCAGTACTACAACACCCTAACATTTTCTGGATGGTTGGGTCATCATCATCCTCATTAGCTTGTGATGAAGACTGCATGTGGCACACTAAGGGTGAGTAAGAAATATGAGGACGTGAGCAGGTGGAGGTTTGGGACAGACGACGCTTACCACTCGGAGTGCTGGACTCTGAGGTGGAGGGAACAGGGCTTTCTGAGCTGTTGCCCTAGGAAGGAAACAGCAAAATATTGTAAATTACACAATCTATTTACAATTAGAAAATGGGCTTACTGTGTACACACAATGCTTTTTATCTAACTCATGATATGACCTGCAAAGCTTTTAATGCAGAGATCATTGTGAAGCTTCACACTTTTCAGTAATGTGTTGACACCCTAATGCAAGCCATGTGAAAGCACCTTTAAATAGATGACTTTAGTTGTTTGTTTACCTGTGTAATACTGTGCATCCTATCCTCACTGGGAGAGCGAGAGCGAGATTTAGAGGTTTTCGGGGACAGTAGAAACTGCTGTTCTTTGGGCCGTCCCCGCACTTTTTCCATGTATTGTGTCTGGTCCGAGCGTGAAACTGTTATAAAGTGAAAAGTGAAAAGAAAGTGAAGCAGATGATGCATAGTGAGAACACTGCACCACTCTGCAAAAATAACTGCACCACTCTGCAAATCTTAGACAAAGAGTTTGTTTTCAGGGAATGTCACAGTGAGTAAACTATTAGATTTATCCTAAAATACCCAGGAACTAACAGAGGAGAGAGAACATGGGCTACGAATGAGAACATTAGAGAACAAGTGGTAACTGAGAATGTGAGAGTGCACCTTTCATGCACATCCGCTCCTTTGTCTGAGTGAGGTTTTTTATGATGCTTATGATGTTTATAATTACTAATGGTATCCAGACATGGATCATATGCCATAATTTACAAAACGTCTTCTCTCTCAGACAGTTACAGACCTGCAGCTTTGTAGCTTTTGTGCCTCATTTTGAATGCGTGAGGTTCATCTTCTCCCCACAGGCCATTCAACCCAGATTCATCAACCTATTCATAACATTAGACAGATATTCAATCATCTTTTCAGTTCAGCCTCTATTATCTGTATAAGTCTTTAACTCACATTACAGCTTTAAACATGACATGCTACATTCTCATTCCAGAAAGGATTTTACTGGATATAATGAATGATCAATGATCAAAATCAATATCAATATCAATCAATACTTTTGGCCTGTATTTCCAGAGGAAATTGGAAATTGTAATGGTTTAATTTGAGAAAGGTTAATTTATTTAGTACACTATCATATTATTGGCTTCAAACTATTTTAATAGCAATTAAATAAAACAAAAATGTATGTTTTTGCTTTACTTAGATAACACATTTATTTGGTACCTGTGATGCATTGTTGTCCTCGCTGCTGTCAGTGCGCTGGGTCAAGGGTTGCATTAACAGCTCCTGTGGTGAGATTGGGCTCAAAGCCACAAACCCTCCACTGGTCCTAAAACATATGTTAATCCATCATTATGGCACCTGAAAAACTCAATGTGAATTTTGAATAAAGTAAAGTATAAAACAGAGTAATCCATAGAGTAGTTTGCAGTTTATAGTGGTCAGATACTATTTTACATAGTTAGTAGTTAGTGTATAAATACAGTGTAGGTTTTGTAGTACAGAGCAGTGTAAGAGACTCACAGAGCTGATCCAGCGCTGTGAGATATCAGAGGTAGGGTGGGACTTCTCTGTACAAAAGCAAAAGAAATGAAAGTTGTGCTATTATATAAGAAATTGACAAAGCAGTAATATTGCAGTCAAATATACTACAACATAAACACATTAAAATCTATTTATAAAGCAAAATTTGCCCTAATATTTACATTCAATTCTCATTTAAAATTAGAAAAAAGCTTTTCTTTTTTATTCTTCGTATGTTTTGTAGCTCATTTTGCAAGCTTCCAAAACAATGATAAAAATGTCAGCTTACCTGTGCCTCTACTTGTTGTCTAAGTTTTTTGGCTTTGCTCTGCTTGAAGTAATCCATGATCATCATTGAAGCATAGATTTTTCCAACGGTCATGTCTGTGTCTGGAGACACACACAGCTCCAAATTGTTATTTACATAAAGTAAAAAATAAATGTACATGAATCAACCAAATTGATTGATTCACATGCATAGAGCTCTAACAATCACACACTTCACCCCAAGTTCCATGGGTTTAGGTCTGTTTATAGTATATTATGTCTTATTGTTATTGTTTAGAAACATTGTGGTAAGCAACATTTTTGTGTGGGCGTGTGTGGCCTAAACCAGCTCACCATGAAGGACTCTCAACTCTCATCTGAACCCCTTGACTTTTTTTTTCAATGAAACACTCTTGACCAATAGAATCTTAATCAACCTTGCTAGCTTGGAAGTCTTATCACAGAAAAGATAATATGACTGAGCATTCCAGTCTTAAAATGGGACCTATTGGCCCTTTATGCAACTATCAACCAGTGTGTAAGACATGTTATGATTTGACACATTTCCAAGCTGCCAAAGCCCATGAGGATGCAGCTACTGTAGTGGGGTGTGCCCTAACTTCAGGTGAACCTGAAAGTTAGGTCTTTTGACTGGTATTGACTGGTAAACAAGTTTTAAACAAGTTTCTGCTTTCATTTCTAAATGAGGATTATCAGGATATGGCTGCAAAAAAACTCTGGACTGAAAAACTCATGGAACACGTGTTAAGTTCCATTAAAAGTTAAAGGAAAATGTTGCATGGTTTATATTGATGACACTGTTGTCTATTCTAGTGAAATCGCTGACCATCTTTAGCAGGTGTTTCTTGTTTTTATAAGGCTGGTCTCACCCTAAATCTTCTTTCATCACTTTCGTTTCTTGGACACATTGTGACATCAGGGAAAGTGAAAACTGATCCAGGCAAAGTCTCTGCCATTGCATGTTTTTCTGTACTGCAAAACATCAAAGATGTAGAAAAGTTTCTAGGACCAGCCTGTTGGTATCAGTGGTTTATCCCCCGTTTCTCTTAAAAAGCAGCCCAATTACACATCCTGGAACAAGTTACTATGAAGTGGAAATGGACTGAGCAATGGAAAAAAATATTTAGCAGTTGTATGGGCTGTAAAAATGGAGGCAGTATCTGGAAGGGAGAAAATCTAAAGCTTCAACACCCTAAGCTTTTTTCTCATGTAGATAATTTTAAACATTGCCTTTGTGAAAATTGCATTGCCTTTTAATTTCGCCTGTGCACTTTGTTTGATTACTGATGACTAAAATTGCTTGCATTGACACCAGCAGATATACAGAATAAATCCAAACGTGTAATACTGGATAATGGTTCATGCATCTAAACATTACCTTTATTGATGGGTACCAGCAGATCCAAAGTTTTTTGGGCGAGGTGTGGCCAGATAACACTTATCTCTTTCTGTAACTCCATGTCCAGCTGGACTCTATCCTCGCCACCTTAAAGATGTAACCATACAATTATAATTATATGACAAATGGCTTGCCAAAATGAAGGGGAGGCTCTATCACCACAAGATGTCAAATTGACACAAAAAACTTGGTTTGTCTTATCACTAGCATGACCTTAGTAGAGGACACCTTAGTAGCTTAGGAGCAGTACCTGCCTAAAAATCATCCCTTTGACAAACTCAAATTATTGACAGTTTTCTAATGTTGGCCATATTGAACTGTGAAATGTAAAATATGTTAAATACTTAGTGTCAAGTACAATAGTACAGGAGATTTTATAAAGAAAAGATATGACTATATAAAAGCATATAAAAATATAGATGAAGACTGTTATACTTGATTCTAATGGAAAATACAAAATATTATGAAAACTGGCAGAATTACAGCTTTACATAAAAAAGCTATTTTTAACCTCTGTAATACTTTATTTTACCAATGATTTTTATCAATGATTTATCTGTGCACATCATTATTTTTATGGTTTTTACCCTTGTAATATTTTATAATGTTTGTGTTTAACAGACCTTTTGTGTCCTTTTGTGTTTAAAATTTGTGTTTACCAAAGAAAGTCATAAAAACATGTACAGATGATGAGTAAATCATGTCAGATTTGTGTTATTAGGCAAAATGATAGACACAAAGATCCACAGTTCTGACCTCTAGCTATTTTGATCTCAAGTGCTGTGCGAATCAAAGACATAAGTGTTGATGTGAAGTGAACAGTCATGTCCTCATCCACAGGCATATTCATCAGCACCAGCCTCTGCAAATACAACATAGATGCAGCTATTAATTTTAGCTTAGGTTTATGGTTTAAGGTTTAATGGTCCTTGAAAGGTCAAAACTGTGTGTTGTATGTGGCACTGAAAATATTATAATTATCAAACTATTATTACAACAGTAACATTATTACAATACAATAAATTTGCCACAACAAAGAATGCTAAAGTACCTTATAAGCAATTTTGGCAGGACATTTCTTTCCCAGTCCCAGAGGTGGAGACATATGGGTTAGCATCTCATACATAGCAGTGTAGTGAATACGGCCACTGAAGGATAAAAACAATTAAGCATAACAATAGAAACATTTATTTATTCTCAAATGAGTCCTGAACACTATGATGGAACACCTGAGATACTAAGGAGATACTAAGTCAACATTGAGGAATTTATTCTGGAACCAAAAATGCATTGTTTTTCTGTTTCAAAATTTGATAAATGAAAAATGTGTTATGACAACTCATTTTACAACAATTTTAGCAATATATTTATAACTATATAACTATAACTATAGTTATGGCATATGAATGAGTATTTGTGGAACTAGATCTGCGTACGCTACTACAGAGCTTCTGCTAATACACACATGCTGCTGGAATGTAGCACAATATCCTGTAAGCAAATCTAGAAAGTTGGAGCTAGAGGTGGATGACAAACAATAGGTCTATTGGTCGGGCTTGTAATCAGTAGGTTGCTGGTTCAATTTCAGTGCCGGCAGGTAGCAACTGAAGTGTCCTTGAGCAAGACACCAAAGCCCCCTGGGGGCTGCAGTGATAACTGTCCACTATTCCAGGTGTGTGTGTTTTTACTCCTTACTCCATGTGTAAAATAAGAGTCACATTTTGGTAACCATAACCAAACGTTTTGGTAACCAAACGTCTCAGGTTATGTATGTAACCCTGGTTCCCTGAAAGGAACGAGGCGCTGCATCGAAACACTACGGGAATGCTTCAGCTTTTATGCACTCACCGATCTCTGCACCATGAAGTAAAAAGATTCCACTTCAGGGAATACAGTTTCCTCATAGAAGGAGCTCTGGATTGTAAAATGGTCTCAACAACCTAGGTTGAGAGACCGGAAGCTATGAGTTGTGCCCCCTCAGGGGCCATACCCACAGGTTCCACAGCTCTGGGCGAGGGTAGATGATAGTGCCCCTTGCCTGAGATAGAAGATCCCCTTCGAAGTGATCCTCCAAGGAGAGCGTCAAGAAGAGTTATGAGATCCGAGAACCATACTCGGTTCGGCCAGTACGGCGCTACTAAGAGCAAAGATACCGCGTCCTGACATATCTTTCCAGAACTGCTGGGAGCAGAGTGATTGGAGGGAATGCATACAGACATAGCCTCGGCCACATCTGAACCATGGCATCTAGTTCCAGAGGAGCTGAATAAACTAGAGAGAATGAGAGGGGACATTGCACAGTCTCTTGAGAGGGGAAGAGGTTCACTTGGGCTAGTCCATAAATCCTCTAAATCTGATTCACCACCTTGGGATGAAGTCTCCATTCCCTGGGTCTCGGCCCTTGCCTTGACAGCATGTCTGCTCTTACATTGTAACGACCGGGTATATAACCTGCTCTCAGAAAGTGAAGTTTCCCCTCAGTCCACACCAAAATCAGGTGTGCCAACCTGTTTAGGGGGACTCCTTGGTGATTGATATATGCAATGACTGAAGTGTTGTTCGTGTGCACCAACACATGCTTGTCTCTTAAGTCTGCTAGAAAGAACTTCAGAACCTGAAATACTGCAAGCATTTTTAGGCAATTGATGTGCCAAGTAAGATGGTGCTCTTTCCACAGGCCGTAGGCGGGGAACGGCCAATTGCGTAGCAGCGTACGCAATTGGCCACAATCCTCTAAAGGCCATGGTCCTGACTGTGTGTCTGGGCCTCAGAAGCTAGCCCCGCCTGGGGGTCAGTGCGGTCCACCCCATTATACGGTGAGCCCTCCTGAGACTCTACTGTCAACCCTGCCACCTCTGGCGCTTCAGGGCACGGTGACCTCGCTCAAGCATTTCTCCAGGTCCCCACCCTGAGAGATAGCAGAGCCAGGAGACTTGTGACCCCTGCGAATGCCCTAGAGAATTTAGACCAGATGTCTCCTGCCAGTTTGCCATTTCAGGGCACTGATCCTCTCAGCCTCGAGAGGGTGGTACCCCTGAAGAACTCCTTGGCAGCATGGAAACCACTGTCAGGGGTATCTAAATGGGTCCTGAGTACTATATAACAGGGATATATAACAGGGATTTACTTTTGGTGGGATTCTCCCTATTTTATTGGAGCCTATGCAGGATCAGGTGATGGAGCAAGAACTAGATATTCTTCTGAGGAAGGAGGCCATCGAGGTGGTCCCTTCTCAGCTCAGAAAAGCAGGACTGTACAGCTGCTACTTCATAGTTCCCCAAAAAGGTGGGGGACTGTATCCCATCTTAGACTTAAAGCTCATGAACCTCTGGACTCCCCCATCCTTTGGGGGCCAGAGCACATTCCACCCATGTTATGGCGGCCTCTAAGGTCTTTGCAGCAGGTGTCCCAATACAGGACATCTGCGATGCTGCCGAATGGTCCAGTCCTCTGCCCTTTGTCAGATTGTATGGCCTAGATGTTCAGGCACCTCCTAGTTCTTCTGTTCTTTTGCCTTAAGGCCTGTAACAACACAGGACAGGGGTTCCTTTACTATGGCAGAGTTGACAACTTGTTCCCATAGCGTTTTGACACAGCTCAAGTTCCTGAAAGGGAACATTGCGAAGGGAATGAGATGCTGCATCTCAAGGTAATTCCTCAGGTACCATCAGCTTGCACTCGCTTCACTCAGGTTCAAAGCTAACCCGAATTGCTCAACGCACATGCTTTTATAGCTTCCTGGTCATGACGACACCCTGTCTGACGCCGCACCCCATAATTCAATGACTGGACATGTGATTCAGAGTGCATAAAAGCTAATAGTGTTCCCATAGTGTTTCTATGCAGTGTCTTATTCTCTTCAGGGAACCAGGGTTACATACGTTTTCAATAGAAGTGGTATGTTCTTATGCAAGAACGTACAACTTATGCAAACTCTTTATAATACTCTTTATAATACTCTTTTATAATTTTTAATACTCTTTATAGTGTATGTCTCATGGAGCTCAAATCTCTACGCATTTCACATATTTACAGTGGTAAGAAAAAGTATGTGAACCTATTGGAATTTCATGACTTTCTGAATAAATTTGTCCTCAAATGTGATCTAAGCTTCATCCAAGTCAAGGGTATTGACAAGAATAATGTGTCTAAAAATAATAACAAAACTAAAAAGTTAGCTGTATAAAGAATGGCTGATGTAGTCATTAATTATTGTAAATAGAACACAGCTATTGACCAAAATCAAAGAACACAACTACAATTTTACAGAGGCTATATTTCACGAGTTAAAATGGTTATAACAATGTCATTCTCATAGTGAAATAATCTGTCCTTACCATGCTGCTCTGTCATATTCCCCCCAGATGCGCACAAACTCATCCAGATGATGAGGCCCAAGAATGGAAGAGTCCCGAGTCAAATACTCAAAGTTGTCCATAATCACAGCCACAAACAGATTTAGCATCTAAAAATAAAAGAATAAGATAAAATAAAGCCAGTAAATTAAATATTTTTATAGCCTGAAAATTCCATGTTTTTTATATGATCTATATGATTCTACTAAATGATATGATCCTTCTATATGATCCTACTGAAACACAACAGCCAAAATCTCATAAACAGATAATCAAAATATAATTGGTAATTCATAAAATGCAGCTCTAATGATTTAATCAGTTGAAAATTCAGTTGTGTTTAATTAGTGTTTTAAGTTCTCTGAATGTTTGAGGAGTATGTTTCAATGAAATACTTATCTGATCCAGACTGTCCTATGATGATTCAACCCTGGCAATAACAACTGTTTTTGTATGTATACATATTTATTAGCAATAAAATACAAGTTGAACTCATAACACACATTTCAGAAATCTTCTGTTGAATGTGCTATCACAACAAAAATAAAGAAAAGTTAAAATGATAATCTGTTAACAAGATTACCTGGTTACACACACGTAACCCTACTTGTAACTGGCACTTTCATACCTTAAGATATAATTTTTTTCGAAGACATGTTTGAAAAAAGCTCCTTAAACATCATAATTTAACTACTCCTGACATAATCTAAGCCCTTTATGTGAAACCAGACCAAAATTATTATATTATTTGTTATATAAACGTTTTAGTACAATTCTAACAAGAATGGTATAGTCTTACCAAAAATGAGCTGAAAAAGATGAATGAAACAAAATAGAAATAGGCAAAGTCAGTTCCACAACCGCCTTCATGATCTGGTGAGGTGAAAGGAGGTGCTATTGAAGGGTCCGGCTCACACTCCTTTCCACTGAGGCATGACAGCATAATCTCCTGCCACGACTCCCCTGTGGCACTTCTGCATGTAGCAAAGTAAAATGTTACACCAGAGGAAGTGTTTTAAAGAAACAGTTCACTCAAATCAAAAACACAATTTTACATGATCATCATTTTACATGATGATCAAAATTTTAGATGATGATCTAAAATTTTGATTATACTTTTATTTTTCGTGCCGTTATTATACTTTAGATCAATCACTCAGTTCCCAAAGTTAATTTTGCTTGTGTTTTTGGTGGACATTTTTGGTGAACTAGTAACTAACTTGCTTTCAGTAATGGCATCAAAAAAATCCTCAAAGACTGAGCCTGCCGTCATGAAACTGGTGCATGTGATTTACAATTTCAAGTGATTGTGAAACTAGCTGCAATCAACTCGCAAGGCAAAGACTTGAAGAAACTGATAGAAGAGTAGATAAAGGTCAACTGGACGGTCGACTGGACTGTAACAATGGCTAAGTTGCAGTCTGAACATTTGGGATTAAAACGTAAGATGGTGGAGATGGAAGGGGCACTAACTGATGTGGACCGCCGCATCAGAGAGATGGAAAAGACATGCAAGGAATTGAATGCCGAGAACAAATCCCTATGGGCTAAATTGAAAGAGGAACAGGGCACACTTCCCAGTTCATTTTGGACTTGGTAATGAAGTAATTCGGCCGTGATCATTTCCCAAAGCTTGATAAAACTGTACATGCACAGCATGCCTTACTGCCCAAGCCATCTCCGTGTCAAAAGCCCTGCACTATAATTGCAAAGATCTACCATGACAGGGATAAAGATTTAATTATTTGGCTGAGCAGAGAAAAAATTCCTGGAATACAAGGGCAAATGGATCCATATTTTTCCGACTACACCCCGGAGGTGACTGCACAGCGGCACACTTTTGGTCCGATCATGAATGCCCTACAGGCAGCTGGACTAAAATGGTTGCTGCACTTTCCAGCAAAACTGATAATTATTTACAATGGACAATCAATTTTATTTGATAATTGATTTCATTCCATTCCATTCCCATTCAGTGATAACAGACCCAGCTGGTAGATATATTATTGTGTCAGGACATATTAAAAATGTTTCTATTACGTGTATCAATGTGTGTGGGCCCAATATGGATGACTCGGCTTTTATTAGGAGACTGTTTGGGCTTATTCCAGAGACCAATATTACTAACGCAATGTCGACCGTTCTTCGCCTTGAGTTCCTCCTCCTATGCAATCAGCTGGGGTTTTGAACGGTCTAATAAAATCCAGGAACTTTGTTGATGTATGGAGGCTGCTGAACCCCACTGGTCGTGATTATTCCTTTTTCTCCAATGTTCACAAGTTCTTCTCTCGAATCGACAACTTTATTAATGACTCCAAACTTATTCTGAGTGTAGTTCTTTCAAAATTTTATATTTTAATTTTGGATCACAGCCCGGTCTCGCTAAGTTTAAATCTAACCCCCTTACCAAAGACTCAATATTGCTGCTGGTTTAATCCCCACCTGCTACTGCATAAACAGTTTTCCGGAAGAGTTTCCTCAGAAGAGAACAGAAGAGTTTTCTCATATTTGACTGAATAGTTCAGTCACATTTTAGTGACTAATGATAATGGGGAAGTGTCCAATACTTTTCTGTGGGAAACTTGGAAAGTGGTTTTGAGAGGACAGATATAAGCGGTTATCTGAGATTGAATCTATTCTTCCTTCCTTGGAACAAGTTTTCCAACAGTCTAAAGCTAAACCCCATTATCATTAGTCACAGCAATGTTAAAACTGAAATATTAATACAATTTCATTTTGAGTGATCAGGTCTCTAATTTACTGTACTACTGAAGCTTGAACAGAATCAGTTTGAACTCAGTGATAAAGCCAATAGTCTTCTTGCTCGTCGGCTGAAGGGGGCATAAGATAACTGCACCATTCACCAAATAAGAACATGTAATGGGAAAACACATCCTAGCAGGATAAATCTAAGAGGTAAAATTATTAGTAGTCATTAGAGAAACTGATGATAAACTGATGAAATGTATACCCTGAATGCACTTACTGTAAGTTGCTTTGGATAAACGCATCCATAGATGCAGATCAGATTTCTTATGCTTTTTTCATTGTTTTTTTAAGTGTATACAGTTACTTACATACATTTACATACAGATTTGAAAGGTGTATCTTAAATTGTTTGCTAAATTAACTGATATACTGTACCATATGGACCATAGATCATACTATTATTTCTAATGATTGATACAAATGTTCTCATTACATACAGTATCACAATGATCTTGTGTTTTGAAACAATGATTATGTGAGAAGAAAACATTAAATCAGTTTTAAACAAATGAATCAAGTCTGATCAGCTTGGAGTTGTATATCAAACATTTTTAAAATGTACATCTTATAAAAATGTGGTGGTGGCCATTAATTCTGTATTTATATAGAATAATATAAATACAGAATTATATATAGACTGTATTTATACTAACGGATAATGCTATTCAGGGCGAAGTCTCATTCTGCTACGGCTGTGTCTTGGTTTTTGTGTTTTGGACCTTGTTCCCGTTTATGATTGTTAGCTGCCTGCCTCTGGACTCTTGCCTGAACTTTGGATTACTCTTGTATTTCGCCACCTGCCCTGATCTGTGCTTGGACTCTCGTTTTCGTTTTTGGATTTCCTGTGTTGTTCCTGTTTGCCTGTGTTTTGACCTGTGCTCGCATGACCATGTTTTTGAATAAAGCAGTGCTGCAAATTGATCTCCCCGTGTCTGACTCTGTTAAAACAGATTTGTATTAAGGAAGAAGGAATTTTTATTTTGAGTAAATATCACAATGTGCATAATTGTCAATGTAAAGACATATCAGTAGTAAATCTGCATACATTTAAACAAGCTGTAATAATAAATAACAAATTAAGCTTATCATGTGATCAAGTTGATCTTACCTAAAAAGCAGCATCAAGGCACCAAAGAAAGTCTTGAAATTGTTGTGTTGATTAATGTGGCTTTCATCATTCAATTTAATATTTCCAAATACCTAAAGAAAAAGAATATAATGTTAGATAATCTGCATACATTGTACCGCATACACAATATGTTTTTGTTTTACATTGCAGTGTTGTGTTAAAACTGCCACAGCTCATCTACATTTATTAGTTCAGCCATTTCCTGTTACATAAGCAGGCAGACAAAAAGCACAGAGGTTGTGTTTTTATTTGGGGAAGTCCTCTGTACAGTGTGAAATATACTTTTATTGTTACATAAAGGCTGGACAACAATGGACATCAAAATGTGAGAGATCACAAACATGACAATAAAAGAATCAAGGAGTTAATGTTTAAGGTTTGTTCTTATAGTGTGCAGTGTTCCAGTAACAACAAAGATGGTGGGCTTTGCATCAACATATACAACAACTGGAGTACCAAGACACCTGTTAGATAAGGCCCTGCCTGTGATGTTAACTACTGTTATGATTACATATGTTTGCATGCCACTGGGTGCCAACACTAACATTTTAATCCCTGCATACACCCCCTTATGAAAGAAAAATTCAAACACTACCAACTTTGAAAAAATATCCAGGAAGAAATTTTGAGAGGAACAATTGAATTCACAATGTGAATCAGGATTTGGAGGTGTACACATCAACAGTACTCTACTACACCAAGAGCTGTGTTGACAAAATCATATACAAACAAACAAATATAATGCTGGCTTCAGGTCCAGTGACAAAGCCCCCTACAATGGAGCCTGAGCTTACCTTGTAAGAACCATCAACAGGGTGAAAGCAGATTACTTAGAAATGAGAGATTGAGGACTTCTCACAGTGTATCACCTCACAAATGACTTTGGAACAGTTTACCTACAGAGGTCCATGGAAGATGTCAATGCTACTGCCCTACACACAGCATTGATCCACCTTAAACATTGGGGAAACTATGTGGGGATGTTCTGTACTAATTATAGTTCAGTGTTCTACAGAGTCATCCCTCACAGAATCATAGCCAAACTGCTGCTTAGGTCAAACTTAGGTCTCTCCTTATCAATCTGCCACTGGATTAGGGACTTCATTTGACCAACTTCTTTTAGATGGTTAGGCTAGGACCCTATCCACCTAATCCCATCACAGGTGCCACACAAGGCTGCATGCTGAGTACACATCTCTACGCCCTTTACATCTATGACTGCACCCCAACCTATTCTATCAACACTGTCAGGGAATTTCTAATATCTAAGGGACAGCATACATTGAGTAATTTACATAAAACCTAAAGAATATTGCTTTAGTTTTCCTTTTAAATTTACCCATGCTAAATTGTAAATAGATTCTTGATATCTTGACTGGTGTTGCCATGACGAGGCAATCGTAGTGTTTGGGCCTGTCATTGCTGCTTACATACTCCTCTTGTAGGCAAATATAAGATTAGACATAATGTCTAAATACATTACCCTCTCGTAGACCACTGAGATTATATGACTATAACAAGGATTTCTAATGCACGTCCATTTAATCAAATGATCCAATTTTGTTACAGTCCTGTCAACTATATATTCATAAACCATTTACAAACGTAGTGTCTGTAATTGGTTTTACCTGACACAAATCACTTCCATCTCTTGTTAACACTACTGGTTAGAAAAGGATAGACAAGGATAAATTTTTTTTAGGATCACTACCAAAGTTTTACATTTGTTCTGTTAAATTTTAGATTTTATTTTGGAAAAGTCTTACCTGCATGCCAATAATGGCATAAATAAAAAACAGCATAGCGATGAGAAGACAAACATATGGAAGAGCCTAAAACAAGAAGAGATTATTATTAGAAAGAATATTAGTAACACTTTATTTTGGGCTACTTTAGATGTTCTATTAATGTTCTATGTTCTAGATCTATGTTCAAAAGTAATTCAAAAATACTTGTCAGCTACCAGTCATTAGTATTAGAGTAATAAGTATTAGAGAACTCACTTAATATCTGATACCACATTTTTTTGATGGTCCTCCAGAAACATGCTATTAACAATAACTAATTTTAGAAGTGTCAACTTATTCTACAAACACTAACCTTTAACCTTAATCATAAAGTACAAATCAATGTATTTGGTGCAAATGTAATTTTACCTTGAAAGACTGAACAAATGTCCACAGCAAAATTCGTATTGTGTAGCCCTGCCGCAACAACTTAATGAGTCTAGCTGCCCTGAAAAGTTTCAGGAAACTCATATTGATGGTGTTGACAGACTAACAGAAAGACAGAAAAAACATTGTGGAGAAGTGATTGTTAGGGTACAAATATTTACTTAATTTTCAACATCTTAAACATGCTCATAAGTTTTATATTCAGTTTAGGTAAAGACTATGTGATATATTCCCACCTGTAAATCTACCACAATTTCAGTAATACTGCCAAGTACTGTAATAAAATCAAATATGTTCCATGTGTCACGGAAATAGTTCTGTGGGCAAAAAGTAATGATTACAAAAAGCAGTTTAGTTGTGTTCTCCTTCAAAGTCACTCATTAAATAAAAATATGTAGCTATACTCACCATTACCCCAAACGCCATAATTTTTAAGATGCATTCAAGGGAGAACAGCACAGTGAATGCTGTGTTGAGGTGCTTCAACACTGTGTCATAGGTAGCTGGGGCCGAGTGGTACTGAAAACAGATCAAATCATAAAAGCAGAACAGTATATGCCTTAAAAGATCTTTTTTAGCAATCAGTCTGCAGTGAAGAGTATAGTTTTTTTTACAATGATGTTCACACATATGCTTTAGTTATACTGCATAAAGTTTATTTTATGTGAGTACATTGTAATTAAAGACAATTTAAAGTAGGATTTTACAATTTACACAATGCTTTCCAATTTTTTTTGCTTCAACTTAAAAAGTTTTACCTTCATCATGAGCACTACAGTGTTAAGTGCAATCATGACCAGAACTGTGTACTCGAATGAAGGCGACACCACAAAGCGCCATAATCGGTACTGGAGTGTCTGTCTGTTCTGGGGCATGTATCTTGTTAAAGGCTTTGCACTAATAGCAAAATCTATGCAAGCGCGCTGAAAGAGTGAGATAAGAAAGAAGCAAAGGGACATGCAGGTTATTATTGCAGATTAGTAACTCAAGATCAACATAGCATAAATATGTATGACATAACATACAGCCAGCCAGTTATCATAAACTGCAAGTGGGGGATCAGGACCTCAGCGTGACGTGAAGGACACCCTTCACACTGAGGGGTTAATTCTGCAACAACAACTGGCTGGATGTACATTATCTGATCATTACACGGCTACTTATTACACAAGTAAATTTTTGGACACACATTTGTTTAAATAGCTCATCTGTAACAAATATAAAAAAGAAAACAAAAATGGAACAAATGTTTGATATCAGCTTTAAGCCAACACACAGAATTCAAACAAGACAAACATGCAATTGGGTTGAATCTTTGTAAATGTAATCTCATATATATATTGTTAATTAGCCAGTTATATTTAATATATTTTTAGGTTAATATTTTGTAAAGTGAAGATGGCTTGCAGTACTCAGATGTCCCAATGTTGTTAGTCTTAGGCGGTATTTATCGGTGGATAACATACCTTGGAAAGTCACAACTGGCCAATCAGAATCAAATTTTCCAGAGTGCCGTGTAATGAAATTTCAATATCAGGCATTGATAATACAAAAGTCTTTGTTCATTAAAATGAATGTGTCCAGTAAGTCTGTGTAAAATGCCCAAACCTAGATACAGATAATTAGACAATCAAGAAAATATTTACTGGATTATCCTTCATTGGTATATTTACCTCGTTTTTTTCCAAGTTGCACTCCTCCATCATTTTGTCACCCTGCTCTTGAAATGTGATTATGATGAGAGCAACAAAGATGTTGACGAAAAAAAAGGGAAAAACCACAAAATACACAACATAGAAAATTGACATCTCCATGCGGTTTCCTCTACTTGGGCCATGATTTTCCTCAGTAACATCCACTGAGTGTTGAAGAACTCTGTAGGACACAGGGAAAGAAACCACTAAATAAATAATATTATCTTTTACTAATAATCTTTTAATGTATTGACTGTTACTCCAGCAACATAATCACTTAATGCACAAAAAGCTGTGTGTCGGCTACAATGACTATTTGGAAAATATCAGTTTATACTTAGATTGTAGCACTGCCTACTTGTTAATACAGGTGTGTATGAATGCAGTTGTGTTTTTAATGAATGAAAATATGACTAGATACATTGTAATAAAATAAACGATTAAATGTCAATAACACCCAGTAATGTTGCTCTCTGCTCTTGTGTCATCATTTGCATGTCAAACATTTTTGATCTCTTTAAATTGGTCACTCTTAGTTGGATGGACCGTTTGGACACTAACAGTCAGGGGTGGTATTACAGAAAGATCCTAACAAGCCTTTACAAGCCTATCTTTTTCATTTGGTAACCATGGCAATTTCAGTTAGGACCTCGTTTAAGACAAGGTCATTTTAAATACACATTAAATACACTTTAGGTAATGTTTTTACAATAACCCCACTGGTGTCGCACCTTAACATATTTAAAAGGCATTCCTGTAGCTCAGCTGGCAGAGCATTGCATTAACAGTGCAAAGGTTGTGGGTTCAATATAAGCACTGATAAAAATATATACTCTGAATTCACTGTAAGTCACTATGGAGTGTCTGCCAAATGAATAAATGTAAATGTGAAAGTCACTGGTAATGCTCAAACTACAATACCCCATTCAAGAATACATTTTGCATTTATCAATAAATTAAGATGAGAAACAGCAATGTTTTATGGTAAACAGACTTTTGGAAGATATTGTGCTTGCACAAGTTCAAGAATTAAGTCTGAATTAAATCACACCATTAGCTTTACATCTTTGGTCTTCCTGGCACATTGTCGTTGCTTGGTAACAGACCTAAGAATTGATTATTGAACTGAGTAAGTTGTTTTTAATTAATTACAGGCAATTTTTTAAAAATGAGATCTTAAACACCAATTTGTCTGTAACTCAACCCTCTAACACCACCAACATACCAAAATTTCATTTGTTTTCATTCCCCTGATAATGCCACTAAATAGTTACTTTCTGTAATGATGTTACATATGTTTTTTATAGCTCTCCAAAATTTTAAATTGTTGGTGCACTCTCACCAATGAATCTCCACTCTTCCTCTTCATACAATGCTGGAATTACCAGACAACCTTCAGCTCCCTCCTTTCTCAGCTGATGCTTTTACAAATTTTGTCATAGAGGAAACACATCCACCAGCAGCCAGTTCTTCCCACAAATCCAAAGACACAAACCATTCACAATCCTCTCTACTAACAACTACAGACCCATCTCACTCCTCCAATTTATAGCTAAAACAATTATATGAGCATTTTACAACTAGATATCTTTTTCTCTCTCAGAACAACCTTCTGGATGACAAGCACCCAGACTTTAGGAGACCATTACATGAAGACGCACTGCTATAAAAAAGTCTTTAAAACCCTGCAGCTGCAAAAAATTTATTTTTTCCTCATTCTGCCAGATTTATCTGCAGCCTTCAACACATTTAGTCACCAGATCTTTTTAGCAAGCTTCTCATAACTGGGGATTTACAGGAACTCCACGTCTATGGTTTCAGCCCTGGCTTTCAGATAAATCCTTTAGGATGTCTTGTAGGGGAGAGTTGTCCAAATCCCATTACAGAGTCACTGGGGTCCCTTAAGGATCAGTGCTTAGACCACTCCTATTCTTCATTTACATTGTACAACATTCTTAGGACCTTTTATACAGGCACATGGTCACTCTGATACCCCTTCCAAGATGGCGCCGCAGATGGCTGCCGTTGTGCTGAGCTCCTCATTTGTTGTAATGCTTTTGTTAGTTTTTCCTGTTTTTTGTCTTGCGAACTCCATCAGTTTTACCAGTGATGAACTCCTAAGCATTCGGCAGAACATACCCCAAAACCTCCTACCGGATTTCATTTATTCGGACGTTTTGTGGAAAGTTGTGGAAAGCAAATGTGAGTCTGGCCTTACAGAAACTTGCCGATCAGATTGCAGTGACTGAACAAAAACACCAAGACTCTGTTTTAATAATTCTTGGAGATTTCAACAAAGCGAAACTCTCCTGTGAACTGCCAAAATACGGACAGCATGTTACATGTCCCACCAGAGACAGTAATATACTGGACCACTGCTACACCACAATAAAGGATGCATATCACTCTGTCCCGCGGGCAGCTTTGGAGCTTTCTGATCACTGCCTGGTCAATCTTATTCCAACATACAGGCAAAAACTTAAATCTGATAAACCTGTAGCAAGGTCTCTAAAAAGATGGACAGAGCACACTGGAAAAGGAGATCAAAGTGGCAAAAAGGAATTATAACACAAAATTAAGGAACCAATTTGATTCCACTGACTCTTCATCAGTGTGGAAAAGCCTGAAAGACATTACTAACTTCAAGGCACCATCCCCAGCACTGTTGAGAATCAACAACTGGCAGATGATCTGAATGAGATCTACTGCAGGTTTGAACAATCACCAATAACACCGCCAACAACCACCCTACCACTGACTCCCTCCATAACATTCAGTGTAAAAGAAGTCAGTCAAGCTTTTAAGAAGAACAAAAGGAGAAAAGCACCCGGCCCAGACGGTGTGACTCCTTTCTGTTTGAAAATTTGCACTGATCAACTGACATCTATTTTTTCACAGATCTTCAACAGATCTCTGAAGTATTGTAAGTCCCTTCCTGCTTCAAACAGTCCACCATCATACCCATCCAAAAGAAACCAAAAATAATAGGACTTAATGACTACAGACCTGTGGCACTAACGTCTGTCGTCATGAAGTAATTTGGAAAACTGGTCCTGGCCTATCTGAAGGACATCACTGGACCCCCTGCAGTTTGCTTACAGAGCAAACAGGTCTGTGGATCTTGCTGTAAACATGGGTCTGCACTTCATCCTGCAGCATCTGGATAAACCAGGGACTTATGTAAGGATCCTGTTTGTGGACTTCAGCTCGGCTTTTAACACCATCATCCCAAACCTCCACCTGCCAAAACTAATCCAGCTCTCCGTGCCCACCTCTGGGTGTCAGTGGATCAACAGCTTCCTGACAGACAGACAGGCAGCAGCTAGTGAGGCTGGGAAAATTCTCATCCAGCACTCGCATTACCCGCACTGGCGCCCCCCAAGGTTGTGTTCTCTCCCCACTGCTCTTCTCCCTGTACACCAACGACTGCATCTCTACAGACCCCTCTGTCAAGATCCTTAAATTCACAGACGACACCACACTTATCAGCCTAATTCAGGACGGTGATGAGTCAACACGCTCAAAACAGTGGAGATGATTGTGGACTTCAGAAGAAACCCCCTGCTCTTCTCCCACTCACCATCTTGGACAGTACTGTAAAAACAGTGGAGTTTTTTCAGGTTCCAGGTGGGACACTTACATTGACTCTGTGAAAAAGGCCCAGCAGAGGCTGTACTTTCTCCGTCAACTAAGGAAGTACAACCTGCCACAGGAACTGCTGAAACTGTTCTACACTGCCATAATTGAATCTGTCCTATGCCCTTCAATTACCGTCTGGTTCAGTTCAGCTACCGATTCTGACCTCCGAAGACTGGACTGCTTAGCAAATCATTGGCACAACCCTCCCCACTCTCCAAGATCTGTATATATCCAGAGTGTGCAGAAGGGCTGGTAAAATCACTTTGGACCCCTCACATCCAGTGCACTCCCTCTTTGAACTGTTGCCTTCTGGTTATTTTTTTAAATAAAAACAAACATGGAACTGTTTTTTAAAAATGTATTAAATAGTTTTTACCTAATAAAGGGAAACGAGGAGAACTTCAAAAGCAAAGTGATTTTCATTTATATGAATACAGTAAGTTCGCTAGGTTTTTTTACTGTAACAACAGCTGTCTCTTTAAATAGTATATAATAACTATTTATAATTTGAAACTGTATGAACATCTATATTATCTACCCTAGCAAACACTTTTATAACTTTTAAATGTTATACAAAATAATCTATAACAAAGAGAAACAGTTTTCTTACCAAGAGCATGTGAATGTACCTAAGCCATGAGCCTGTACACCATACTCTCCTTTAACCGAAACAATTCACTATATGTGCCAGTCAAAGAATAAGTGGAACAATGCAGAATGAAACGTAGAAGTACTTATTGAAAATAATATTTATATATCAAGTTGAATTTTAATATTGATATTATATTAAGTTGTATATTAAAGTGAATATTAACAATGTTAACAGAGCATTATGTTTTGTGCACGCGCATAAACGCAAGACGTGGTCACCCGGGCGGTTATCCGAATGGAGTGCGTTTCTGAAACATAATAACATACTTTTTCATCTTCATGGTTGTTTTTTGAGACAAAGTCACTGACAAGCAAGCGAGAAACAGACAGACCAACATACGACCAGCTAGGTTAGCGAGACTGACAGTCAACTTAACTTTGCTGATGCTGCAGCTGACATCAGACTCAGAGACAGTATAACGCATTTCACTCTCATTGTGTTTCATGTCCGGGTGGATAATTCCGCTTCATGTTGTCATCAAACTTACGTACGCGGTAAGGTGGAAACATTGACCGCTGCGCTGACACCGCTTTCATCATTTGCGGAGTCTTACGCACCTTGCGTAGTGAGCGTATAGGGCAAATCGGTACTGTGTTTATCTTATTTTTTTAATGTGGCGCGTAGACGCACTTTGGTTTATTTCTGCGACTGCGTTATTGGTGTTTTATCTGCTTTTTTAAAAAAAACATTGGCACACGTTCGACTAAATACATTTTCCGGTATTTTTTCCGGTATATCTATTTTTAGTCGCAAATGCGAGTGAAATGGTCGCACTGTCGAGCCCTGATATTATTTTAAATGTTTAGCCTAAAGGACGCTCGCAATTCCTTTGGCTGGAGCAGCAGTAAAACGACAGTAATCCGCACCAGCGCCTTAAAACACGGAGTTTAATGATGAGCCGCTTCATCAAACCTGTGACGGCGCCATCTACTGCTCTGGCAGTGATAATGATCACAACATTTTATCATTGTAACGAGTAACGATGCAGCACATAAAAAAATGTATCGGAGTGAAAGGATTAAACTCGTCGAAAATATGTAGTGAAGTAAAAGTGGAAGTAGGGGAATAAAAGAATACTCCAGAAGAGTACAGATACAGCCTTTTAGTACTTAAGTACAGTAGTGAAGTA
>JBAJNP010006560.1:0-25225 GCA_036877545.1 Yasuhikotakia modesta | reverse complement strand
ATCTGTACCTTAATAACATATGTTTGTTACGTATGTTATTTTTTCAGCGTGCACTATTATATGTTTATTGATGTGTTCTGTCTTTTTCTTTTTAAATCTGTTTTTCATTCAAGTTTTCATTTCAAGTTTACTTTAAACATCTACTGCTTTTTTGCTTATGTTTGTACAGCTGCTTTGTGACAATGTACCATTGTGAAAAGCGCTCTATAAATAAATTGAACTTGAACTTGAACTGCAGAAAACTATGGAAATAATTATTTAAAATTTCAAAGAAGCTAAAATATGTGTAACTTAAAGCATATTTGAATGATCAAATTTGAATGATGTTTTCTAAAACATACTGGCCACAATGCTGCTCATCGATTGTTGATTCTTGGGACTCTTTTTTTGTAATTTCTGAACCTTGAAACTAGAGTTCTCTTCCTTGGTAACATTAATATAGAAGCACATGTCTGTGGGTTTCATGATGTGTTGATGGCCAGGGTTCAGTAGAATTCGCTTAGTGTCCTCTGGACAAACTCCAATAAGACAGATTCCATACCTAAAAATGATAAGAAATACATTTTAAAAAATAAGAAATTCCTATTCTACAGATTTAACACAATATCTTCTGTAACGAAGCTGAGGCAGACGGGTTAGAATCCATGTGTGCTTTATTACACAAATCCAAAACATGATACAAAGACATAAACGTAAACAGGCACAGGCCAGGGCTGGCAGCAAACAATCAGAATAGCGAAACAGGCGATGGTCAGGGCAGGCAGCAAGCAAACACAATAAAGCAGGCAGGGTCAAAACACAGAGGCAAACAAATCGAACAGGTCAAATCCCAAAGAAAAAACAAGAGCAGGCAAGATCATACACAAGACAAGAATACAGATGAAAAGGCTTGGTACGCAGATCAATGATACTGGCAATACTTCGCAAAGTATGTAGTGAGCACATGGCTTATATAGTCCATAACAGGAAAAGAGGGCACAGGAAACAGGAAGTGCTGAGGGAGCACAGGTTAGTATTCTGGCGAGGGCTCCCTCTGCTGGCGTGGTGGCATGGATCGTGGCTTTACTTCTTCTGACATTTATTTATCATTTACTATCCTTTAAAAACATATATATATATTTTTTTTTACATCACATCTTTCAATACAATACTTGAAAATGCATATTACACATACTCACTTTTTATATGCATTGAAGGAGGTGCAAGGGAAGCTCATTCCCTCATACTCAGAAAAGAAGACACTGTCTTTAAGAACGATGTTATACACCTCATTACCTGAACATTTGTCATAAATGTTGTGCCAGTCATCAGTAGAATGTTTTCCCTCTCTGTAATTACACACATCATATCAAAAGTGACATCTTTAATCATTGGAGTGGTTATAATATTTTTTATATGTTAGAAATCTGTAGAAATCTGTAATTTACTAATTCTCTAATTATCATCATTCCATCTTATATTCACCATTATTCTCATTATATCACATCTTATTTTAGAATATAATCCATAAAAACACATTACAGTGGTACTTTGGTCACTATGAACTTCAGTAACAAAAATCAGTAATTGAGCAACAGCATATGGCGATAGAGTGGCAAAAGTTATGGATTATGGCTTTAATGATGGAAAAGAGCTGTGAGAACATTATTCATGCATAAAGGTATGTATTTTTGTGAACTTTAAGATGTTACTTGAGGACTACATTATTTAAGAGAGACTGATCTCTCATAGGGCTGTTATACCCACAGGCCTTGTGAGGTGTGCACCAGCAGGGTTATAAGGGTAGATGTGGCAGGACAGATGCAGTTCAGGGCCAGCATGGCATATTTAAACTCCTCCTCACAAACAATGTGGTCTGAAAAGGCAAAATCACCACACGTAAAACACATTTTATCTGCATTTGTACAGTGTTTAAAAATAAAGCTATTTTTACAGTACCTGCAAATTTCACATGTAGTTTGTTTTCCGGTTTTAGAATCTGAACAAAAAGAGGACAGCTGGGAGCAAAATCCTTCACTGCCCAAGCACGCAGAATGGTCTGATGATCCTACAAACACATTTAAATACTTCAAGCCTCAATTATGTGAAGTGTAGATAAATGCAATGCTCTACGTTTTAAAATTCTGCAATTTGTAACTTTCTGATGAACAATGAATCTCACATACTGCTGCATTGCGATCCACTTCACATCGGCAGGTCAGTATAAAACAAGCCTCAGCATTATCCAGCCTGCAGGGAAAGAACTGTTGGACTTGTTGGGATTTTATTGCTCTTTATTGCTTTTAAAACATGGGTTTTTAAAGTTTGGGGCACACCTCCCCAGGGGTGTTGTGTCAAAAAGGCGGCCCACTGTCTTAGACATTAAAAAACCCTGCTCTAAAATTTATATACAGCTGTAAAGTCCTGCCCTGCTCCACCTTGCCAGCAGAGGGAGCCATTGCCAGTACACTGACACTAATTGGCTCCCTCTGCCTCCCTGTGACTTCTTGTTTGAGGACTATTTAAGACTATTTAGGGATTATTTAAGATAGAGCCAAGCGCTCCATCATTGTGAAGTATTCCCAGTGTCTTACCTGCCGTACCAAGCCTTGTTTATTCTGATTGCTTTATACGTGTATGATTTTGCTTGCGTTATTGTTTGCTGTTTTTAGAGTTACCTTTTTGATTTGTCTGCCTGGTTATTTTGTCTTTTGTCTGTTGATTTTGATCTGTTTGTTAATTAACGTCTGCTAATGGATTCTAACAAATGCTCCAGTTGCTGCCTTGTCACAACAGCATCCCACTGGCTGACATTAGTCATATACAGTGCTCAGCATAAATGAGTACACCCCCTTTAAAAAGTATGAATTTAATCAGAAGCTCAATGAACAAAAGAACAATTTCCAAACTTTTCACAAGGCAGAGTTTTATTGAACACTTTAACTCCATAACATGAAATTAAGGTTAATAATCTAACTTGGATCACAAAATCTTCAGTTTTAATCAAATTGGTTAAAGCAAAAATGAATACACCCCGCAAGGACAACTACTACGTCTAGTATTTTGTATAAGCACCATGATTTAAGGACAGCACCAAGTCTTCTATGCATGGAATGAACAAGTTGGCGACATACCGCACATCTTTTTCCATTTTTCAAGAATAACCTCTTTAGAGCCTGGATGCTGGATGGAAAGTGATGCTCAACTTAAATCACCCTCACCCTGTTCTTCTTCAGAAATTTAACAGTAACTTTAGATGTGTGTTTTGAATTATTGTTGTGTTGGAAAAGTGCACAATGACCACGTGCACGTGTAATTTAATGAGCAGCATCTTCTCCTTCAATATAGAGCAGTACATTGTTGAAATACATTGTACATTGTCTTCAATATAGAGCAGTACCATCAATGAAATGCAGCTCCCCAACACCAGTAGCACTCATGCAGCCCCACATAAGGACACTGCCACCACCATGTTTCATTGTAGGCACCATGCCTTTTTCTTTGAAATCCTCACCTTTATGACACCATACAGTTTTAAAACCGTTAGTTCCAAAAACAGTGATCTACGTCTCATCACTCCAGAGTATAGAGTCCCAGTAGTCTTCATCTTTTTCAGTACGGGCCCTAGCAAATTCTAGGCACACTTTTTTGTGCATGGGCTTTAGGAGAGGCTTCCTTCATGGATGATACCCATGCATGCCATTCCTCTGCCGTATGGTGTCACAGGAAACGGTCACTCCAGTTTGGCTTAATGCTTTAGTTAACTGTAGTGAACTTGGCATGGCGATTTTCTTCAACCCTTCTCATCAGAAGACGCTCCTGTCAAGATGTTAACTTCCATGGACGGCCTGGACTTCCATGTAAGATGGTTGCACTTCCATCTTTCTTAAATTTTTGGATCACTTTTGCTACAGTATTTTGGCTGATATGTAATGCTTTGCTGATCTTCTTGTAGCCCTCACATTTTTGTGTAAAGAAATTATTTCCTTTCTCAAATTTTGTGACATTTCTCTTCCATGGGGAGCCATTGCTGACAGCATGAAATGGGAAGGGCTTTTCTTTAAGTAATGATTTTATCATTAGACTCACCTGTGGTTGAATGGCTGTTAATTAGAATTTTGTAGTCTAAAGTGTGGCTTTTCTTTTAAGACTATAATTGGAGTGTTCTCATTTATGCAACATGGGCTTGAATGAATTTGTTAGGAAAATCACGTGTATGCAAATTAACAAATCTTGTTTGCAATCAATGGCCCACATTTGTGGGAATATTTTGTAGTATAGTAACTCATAGAAAATGTTACTTCTGAAAGGAAACCAAAGGTTTTCTGACAAATGTAGTGGGGTGTACTCATTTATGCTGAGCACTGTAACTCATTTATCTAGTCGTCCAGGCTGGGAGTAAAGGAAGTTAAACTTTCTGTGGCCTTTTAATGACCAACAAGTTTCTTCTACTTGCACAAACCATTTGATAAACCATTGTTTTGCACTGTTTATGCACTCTGAACAGGTGTGTCAAATCAGTGATTACGAGGCATGATGGGGTGACATTTACATTTACATTTATGCATTTAGCAGACATTTTTATCCAAAGTGACTTACAATTGAAGGAACAATAGAAACAGTGCACCAACTGAAAAAGAACAACAACAATCTTATAAGCATGGTACCATTTTCCCTAGATTACTATAGCGTAAGTAAACAAGTGCAGTTGTTCCACCCCACTCCTTTTTTTAAAAATAGAGAGTAGAAAGAGGTAACAGATGTAAAGGAGAAAAGGAAAAAAGAGAGTGTTAGTAGTAGTTGCATTTAGTGGCATTTAATTGGGGAGGCATTGTCTAAAAAGGTGAGTTTTTAGTCTTTTCTTGAAGATGGATAGTGAATCGACTGTTTTGATAGAGACTGGAAGGTCATTCCACCAGGAGAGAACAATCCAGGAGAAGGTTTGAGCCAGCGATTTCTTGCCTCTGTGGTGTGGCACCACGAGGCGTTGCTTACTAGCTGAACGCAAGCTTCTGGAGGGCGCATAGGTCTGTACCAAGGAGTTTAGGTAACTTGGTTCACACCCAGTGGTTGTTCTGTAGGCTACCATCAGCGCCTTGAACTTGATTCGAGCAGCCAATGGTAGCCAGCTCTTTGAAGACTACCCTCACAGCTGCATTCTGAATCATTTGCAGTGGCTTGGTAGTACTTGCTGGTAGGCCAGCCAGGAGGGCATTGCAATAGTCCAGTCTGGAGAGAACTACTGCTTTGGTCCAGGAGTTGTGTAGACAGTTCTGAGAGGAAAGGTCTGATTTTTCTGATGTTGTATAGAGTGAATCGGCAGGATCTCATGTTTGACAGTGTCAAAAGCAGCAGACAAATCCAGCAGAATAAGGATGGAGGATTTAGATGCAGCTCTTGCCAATCKTAGAGAATCAGTAACAGAGAGTAGAGCAGTCTCGGTTGAGTGGCCACTTTTGAAGCCCGATTGGTTGGTGTCCAGTAGGTTGTTCTTTGTGAGGAAAATAGAGAGTTGCTTAAACACAACTCGCTCAAGGGTTTTAGACATGAATGGGAGAAGGGATACCGGTCTGTAGTTGTCCAGAAGAGCAGGATTTAGAGATGGTTTCTTAAGCAGTGGGGAAACCTGAGCCTGCTTAAAAGCTGTGGGTTTTACCAGTGTGAAGGTGTGAAGGGAGTTATTGATAATGTGAGTGAGCGTCGGTGTCACAGAGGAGGAAATGGTCTGGAGAAGGTGAGTGGGGATTGGGTTGAGTGGACAGGTAATAGGATGGGAAGAAAGGATTAGATATGAGACCTCTGTCTCTGAGAGAGGGGAGAAAGATGACAGCAAAAAAGAATTGAGTGTGGAGTGGTTGTCCAATTGAGGAGAGGAGAATTGGCTGCTGATAGAAGATGTTTTAGTAATAAAGAAGGTAGCAAAGACATCGGCTGTAAAGGCAGATGACGGTGGTGGAGGACAGAGAAGTGAGGAGAAGGTTTTGAACAGGGAGCGAGAGTCGGTGAGAGTTGGTTGTTAATTTTGTCGTGGTAGTAGGTAGATTTAGCAATGAAGACTTTACCTGAAAAGGAGGCAAGGAGTGAGCGGTATGTGTTCAGGTTAGAAGGGTTATTTGAATTGTGCCACCTCCTCTCTGCGGCCCTGAGACTAGAGCGGTGCTCCTGGAGGACCACCAATAGCCGTGGAGCAGAGGGAGTGGCACGTGCAGGCCTAGATGCGAGTGGGCAGAGGTTGTCCAGACAGGATGTTAGTGTGGAGCAGAGAGTATTAGTAGCAATGTTAATGTCGAGTCCAGAGAGATGGGAGGGTTGGGGCAGTGAGGAGGAGACTAAAGAGGACAGACGGGTAGAGGGACAGAGAGCGAAGGTTTCGCCAAAAGGTGACACGAGGAGCCTCACTAGAGGTGCCAGTAGTGATGTTGTGGTTGAAAGTGATAAGGAAGTGGTCAGACGTGTGCAGAGGGGTAACAGATGCATTATCAGTACAGCAGTATCGAGTGGAGATGAGATCTAACTGGTTACCAGACTTATGGGTTGCAGTAGTGATCAGTCGCTTCATGTTGAATGATGCAAGCAGGGTGGTAAAGCCGGCAGCATGAGGTTTTTCTGGGTGGATGTTGAAGTCACCAAGCACTACTAGTGGAGTGCCATCCTCAGGGAGGCTGGACAGTAGCAGATCCAATTCTTCCAAGAAGTCACCTAGTTGGCCTGGTGGACGGTTAATAACTACAACATGAATTTTAGCGGGGTGGGTGACGGTAATTGTGTGAGATTCAAATGAGGTGTAACTGTCAAGAGATAATAAAAGGTTGAATTTCCAATCTTTGGAGATGAGTATGCCCGTGTCTCCACCTCGACCGACTGGGCGTGTGGGAGAGGAGGAAATTCGTGGAGAGAGCAGCAGGAATGGCGGTGTCCTCTGGTTTGATCCATGAGTTGAAGGTCTGAGTAGCTGAATAGCTGAAATGAAGTCTGCTATTGTTTAAATGAAGTCTGCTTTGAATAGCTGAAATGAAGTCTGCTTTGTTTGCAGCAGATTGGCAGTTCCAGAGCCCGATTAGGAAGAGAGAGTAAGGAGTCAGAGGACAGGGGGACAGTGAGAAAGTTACTGGGGTTGTGTGACCTCCAGCGTGAAGAACGGGGTTTACGGGTGCAGGTGGTAATGGTAGAGATTTGGAAGCACATAGTGAAAACAGAACAAAAGTACAGGGTAGAGTAGTAGTGTAGATAAAAATAAAAAAAATGAATAAGTGAAAGTATAGTAAATAAACAGAACAGCAAAGACAATACTAAAGTGCTTTGTCAGTGTCTTTGCTCGGTGGAGTCGTGCAGGTAGGGTCACTGGTCTTTACACTCATCGGTCTTCACATGATGAGGACTTCACATGAGGGCTGCTGCGACCGCTGTTGCAGTGTAACAACCAACTTTATACAAACACAACTTTACCTTGTGATTCATTTCAGCAGGCCACGTCTTCTAACTTAGTTTCGCAGAGTGTGAAAAGACAAAGAGTTTTTCAGAAGGTGTGTTCCTCTCTGCCCGCGTTTCATTACGGGTGGGGATACACACGCTATGTGTATTGTTTGCTTTGGAGCGTAGCATGCTCAATCAGCTCTTGAGGGGGCTGGCTGTCTGCATTTTGAGCAGACAGTGGCGTGATGTTAGAGCATTCACCCGTCACCCCGGAGACCCGTCCCTGACAAGAATCACAGCATGCGGATGCTTGTTCCTAGAGGGCTCTTTTCGAGAAGGGAGCCGTTGTTAGCGTTCCTCGCGCCGTTGTTCCCACTTCCGCTGAGGCGGAACGGTGGCTGCATTTGTGGGGTGGAGCTGGACTTGACTGAGGGAATTGAGACAGGCTTGTCCTTATCTCATTTTTCACTCCTCAGGTCCTCCTTTTTATTGGGTATGGAAGCACGCTCTGCGTTTTTTTCCTCCCAGGGAAAGAGCATACTTATAAATGTATGCCCTGGGCTGAACAGACGCTTGCTAGCTTTCTGCCACCCCAAGTGGCAACATATCTTAAGGCTCCGGCCCTGCCCTCCAAACCACTGTGCAATACTTCAGCATGATATTTCTCAGGAAAACCTTAAAGTTAAGGACAGGGTCTTCCTCCCAGCAAGCAAGCTGAGGCACTTATGTGTTCCCTCCCTGTCACTCTCATTCCCGGGGGGTTGCTAGATGGGAGCTGCCCTTCCCATGTACCCAATCATAGTTTCCAGGGCCTCAAAGGGTTGCCCCCCCTGGGGATAATTCTGGTTGTTTGAAGCCATCGATTCCCTAGGGCCCTCTCAAGCACAATCTAAGACCATACTTATGCAAGCATCTTCCCAGTCTTCCGCCCCAAGAGGTAGTGTACTAGGAGCATAGGAGCACTTACAGCCTCTAAGGTGGCCCCTATGCAAATGATCTCAGGTGTTCCCAGCTGGATGACTGCTACAGGGCACAGAGACTCCAGTTACGGTTACTCCAGAGACCAGCCTCGAAAGGCTGGTACCCTTTAGCAACTTCATGGCAGCGTGAAAACTACTGCCAGGTTTATCCCTATGGGTCCTGCGTACCTTAGAACTAGGTTACAAAAATTCACTTCTCACCCACCAGCGTTCAGAGGGGCTCTCCCCACCCTGGTGGGCCCAGCACAGGCTCTGATCTTGAAACAAGAAGTGGTTTCTCTGTTAAGGAAGGAGGCCTTCGAGGTGGTCCCTCCTCAGCTGAGGCAAACAGGGTTCTACAGCTGCTATTTTATTGTTCCCAAGAAGGGTGGGGATTGGTGTCCCTTCTTGGATCTCAGGCTCTTGAACCACTCAACTACTGAAGTTCAAGAGGCTCACGGTACAGCAGGTCATATCCCAAATCAAGTCTGAGGACTGGTTTGTTACCATAGACCTAAAAGATGTCTTTTTCACATTCCCATCCTTCCTCAGCACAGGAAGTGCTTGAGGTTTGCATTCAGGGGCGAAACCTACCAATATCAAGTCCTTACGTTGGCCTTGCTCTCTCCTCCCGCATTTTCACCAAATGTGTGGATGCAGCCCCTTTGAGGATCCAGGGCATCTGCATACTGAATTATATCGATGATTGGTTGATTCGATCTTCCTCCCAACATCTGGCAATTCGACATTGAGATGTTATTCTTGCCCACATGAAAGAGCCGGGGATCAGACTAAATGCTGAGAAGAGTGTGCTTTCTCCAGCTTAGAGAACCACCTATCTTGGTGTCATATGGGATTCCACCACGATGCAGGCACATCTTCTCCCGCTCATATAATTGATTCCTTTCTGCAGTATTGATAGTCAAGCAAGGCTTGTCACTCACTTTGAAGCAGTTTTAGCAACTGCTGGGTCTGATGGCAGCTGCGTCCAACGTCACACATTTTGGCCTACTGTACATGAGACCCCTTCAGTGGTGGCTCAAATCCAGTTCTCCCCGAGGGGAAATCCACTTCACATAATAAAGGTCACAAGACGCTGTATCCATGCTTTAGACATGTGGAGGGAACCCTGGTTCCTCTCTCAGGGTCCAGTGTTAGGAGATCTTGGTCGCTGTGTTATGCTTGCGACAGATGTGTCCCTTTCCGGTTGGGGTGTGGTTATAAACAGCTGCCCAGCCAAAGGTCTTTGGGAGCCTCGCCATCTTACTTGGCACATAAATTGCCTGGAAATACTTGCTGTGGTTCAGGCTTTAAATCTCCCGAACCTGAGAGACCATCACATGTTGGTCCGCAGCAACAACATGGTGGTGATTGAATACATTGACCACCAGAGAGGTCTGCGGTCATGCCCTCTTTACAAATTGGCACACCAGATCCTGGTCTGGTCACAGGGGAAGCTTTGCTCGCTGAGAGTGACTTATATTTCTAGTCGATATAGTGTGGGAACAGACATTTTGTCAGGACAGGGGCCCAGGGAATGGAGACTTCACCCCGAGGTGGTGAAGCAGATTTAAAAAATTTTCAGGCAAGCCCAATTAGACCTCTTTGCCTCTCAAGAGACTACACAATGCCCCCTTTGGTACTCTAGTTCATCCAGCTTCTCTGGGACTAGATGCCATGGTTCAGGCATGGCCGAGGCTCCCAATTCCCTCCTTGGGACCTGGCTGTAGTATTTCAAACTTGCTCCTTCTTTTCAGCCTATCTCTCGGATCTCTGATCTACGTTTATCAGCCAAAGTGGCCTTCCTTCTATCTACCACCTCTCTGAGGAGAGTCTGTGATCTTCAGGCCCTTTCTGTGGCCCCTACATATCTAGACTTTTGTGCCCAGTTTGGCCAAAGTACTTTTATGCAAGTTATGTGGCTAAAGTCCCTTCATCCACACTACGGCCAGTTGTGCTCCAGGCTGTCTGTTTTGGCCCACACAAGAGGGGCCAGCCTGCTTCTAAGCAGACGCTTAGATGCTGGATTGTTGAGGCAATCCATATCGCTTATGAGTCCTCTGGACTTCCCCCTCTTTTGGGACCAAGGCTCACTTGGGGTATGGCAGCCCCTAAGGCCCTTTCTGCAGGTGTCCCAATTCAGGACATATGCGATGCTGTCAAATGGTCCACTCCCTTGACCTTCGTCAGATATTACGGCCTTGATCTTCAGGCCTCTACTACTACCTCTGGCCTGACTCCCTAAGTTGGACTCGACATAAGGCAGGGGTCCCCTTGCTATGGTGGAGTTGGCATTTCGTTCCATAGCATTTCGACGCAGCTCGAGTTCCTGAAAGGGAACGTCTCAGGTTACATGTAATCCTGCTTCCCTAAAGGGAAAGAGACGCTGCATCTCGATCCATACCTCAGGCACCTCCTGCCTGCGCTTACCTCTTTCAGGGTCAAAGCTAACCCAAGCAGCGCAACGCATGTGCCTTTATAGCTTCCTGGTCATGACCTCACCCCGGCTATGACGCCACGCCTCATAACCAGTGATTCGACACACCTGTTCAGAGTGCATAAACGCTGGTAGCATTCCCATAGAGTTTCGACGTAGTGTCTCGTTCCTTTCATGGAACCAGGGTTACATACGTAACCTGAGATGTTTTTTACAGAGTAACACAAAAATTGTTAGCTACACATGTTGCTCAGAGAAAGGCATTTGTTAGACATGATTCATGCCATTTCTAATTTATGTTCATTAATATAGGAAATATTTAGTATGCTTACACAGATACCACAGTAGTTAAACAGAAATTAAAGCCCAATATGCTATTGATTCACTTTACTTACGCTGCAGCATGTGTGGACCACCTTAGCATCTCAGCATGACTTACCAATAAAGGCATTAAAGAAAATTATAAATATATACTGTCTTTGAACTTACTTGGCCCTGACCAAATCTTGGTCTTTGAGGGCAGAGCCCTGTAGATATATGACCCTGTGTGACCACATTGGTATATGTAGGACTTGTCTTACTTGTGTGTCCATCTCTGTAGGGCAAAGGATGATGACATAGTGGTCCTACAAGATACCAATACCAAAGAGTTTATTTTGACACAATGACAAATAAATACACAATGGCACAGAAATATTATTTCTGCTCTCACTCTGTGGGGTATTTGAAATTAACAGATGCATTGTAGGAGATGTATATGACATCTTGTGAAATGGGCATAATATAAATAGGCCCTTTAAACATTTTAACCTGTATCTGCATCTCTGCAACTTAATCTAGGAATGTTGGTACTTTTATATTTTGACAGACAGTTTTTGTTCACTTAAGTTCACTTCAAAGAGTGGCCAGTATATTCTTCAAAATATAAAATATACCTTGTGTTTTATGTTAATGCAGGTTCAGAACAATTGGTTTTGTTGATATACCTCAAGCCCGGGATGGGCATAGAACTCATTTAAAAAATCCATCAGCAAGTCGATTTTAAGTGAACTGACACACAGGACAACATGTCTCTCAGTTTCCGCTCTGCGTCTGCTATAATCTCCTCCTGATTTCTGCCGTTCCATCCACAAGAAAACCAGCTGCTCAAACTAATTTCAACACAAAACAAAGGAACTTTTTAAGGTCATCATTCACTTTCTGCATTTATTAGAAGTAACTGTTCTTCAAATGCAGTGGCGGCTGGTGCTAAAAAGGGGGCGTAAATGACTGAGAAAAAAACTGTATTAACTGTAAAACTGACTAATAATATACATTATAATGTACAATAATAATATACAAAACCATGATTAAATTATTTTGCTAATATTTGTGTTATATATTTAACTTATTGTTTACATGTTAAACTTGTTTATTCTGATTGCTATACACATGTATGACTAACTTCAGGGGTCGACGCTCCGCTTTGACCAGCCACCACTGCTTAGATTTATCATGTCACCATCTTAAAAGTGCAGTGTTACGATTATACACACTGTGGAGAATACTACCACTTGTTAGCTAAACAATGTATCATGTCTGCAATGATTGTTGCAATGATGATCAACAATGATGATCAAATTACATTTTGGACAGCTATTATCATTAACAAAACAAAGAATAAAACTAAATAAAAATTTTCTGTTAACTGAAATAATATTAAATGCATCACGACCACAAAAAATATGACCAAGAACTCAGATGTTAATACATTTATTTTCTGTTGCCCTCAAATTGAGTAAATATTTCTTCTGGATTGTTTCAATTGTGACAGTGTAATAATAACTTCTTTCATTTTCTCTCTGTTAATTCACCTGTTTAGTGTGTACTTGTTGTTTTGTTTGCAGAAGTCAAATCTTCAACAGAAATCTGGAAGTGATGTTATAGCTGAGTGTATGTATTACTGATTTTATCTGAGACAAATATCTCACAACATTTTGTAATAAAGTGATTTCTTTTTTATGTTCATCTGTATATTTTCAATCTGCTTTGGCAGTGAACCCATGTGCTTTTTGTAAGATTTATTTCCCAGTGTACTATAGATGGCACAGACAAGTATTTACAGAATTGTCAGTTTTGTCCTGTGTTCATTAATTTGCTTTAGTTTTTTGTACATATTATATTTTTACGTTTAAAACCATTACAAGCGCTAAACATATTTACAGTACAATTAGCATTTTTTTTAAATGCTGTTGAAAATTTAAATCAACAATCAACCCATGACAAAGACACAGAAGATGTCTATTCGGGTGACCCTTGATAGTGAGTAGAGTAGATAAATAGTAGAGTGCCACAGTATTTGTACACCACAGAATCAGCATTTCATTGAGAGCTAGAAAGGAGTAGCTGCCATCACTTAAAACAAGCCCTATAATGAGGGTAATACCCAATGCTTTCCTGAGGGCCAGAAATCCAAGGGAAACTACTGGGCAGCCAGCCACAACCTCATTGTACTCATAACCACTGTCCTTTAATGGAGCACTGTGGGAGTGGAGATCTTCTATGGTGAGAATATTATTCTGTGCTCAACCCAGGTGTCCCATAACCCATGGAAAGCCAGCAAACAAGCCAACTACCACAAAATGTAAATTCAGAAGAAGGCCCATATTGGACTAGCTGTGGGATCAGGGAAACTCCAATAATACAATAAAGAGAGAGACTCAATAAACCCCTAGCCATGGGGAGCTTGCCATTAACAAACTACGACTCCTCAGCGCAGCTATAGAATGTGTACAGGGGCTGCCTACCAAAATACCTGCTGATGCAATAAGCAAGCTTCAGCAGCAGGAGTGGATTCAAGAACGTATGCTCCCAGGCTCACCCCATCAGATAGCCAAATGAGAGCAAAGGATCTTCTGCAGGGCATGCAAAGCTTCTTGCACACACTTTCTGAAGTTCCTTGTAGCTTGTATGCCAAAGGCATTTCTATGGCGTCAAACCAGATGCAATGTCCTTGAAATGGAACTATAATAAATGTCTCAGGTTTCGTATTTAGGGAAGCTTAAAAGTGGCAAAGGGATGTCGGAAGTATGGCCTAGAGACGCAGCATCTTGTTTCCTCAGGAAACCAGGGTTACATACGTAACCTGAAATGTTCCCTTTTAGGAACTTAAACTGCATCAAAACGCTTTGCAAATGAGAATTACAACTCTGCCAGACTGAGAACTCCCTGCCCTGTGTGAATTTTGAGCACAGCTAGAGCAAGAGGACAGTGGAGCAGAGAGTGGCCCGTATATCAATGCCATAGAACTTAATAAAGGTTAAGGGATTAGACTATCCCACAGTGACACAGATGTCCTGAATTGGGACACCGGCAGAGAAGGCCTTAGACTCCTTAGAGTGAGCCTTGGTCCCCAAAGGAGGAAATATCAGAGGACTCATAGGAGATGTGGATAGCTTCCACAATCCAGCGACTAAGGGTCTGTTTGGTTGCAGGTAGCAGTTCCCCATGGACACACAGTTAACCCTCTGGGGTCTGAGGTGATTTTGGGGCTCTTGAGATGTTTTGACATTTGTGCTTTTTTTAGGTACTTATTCTAACATCTATACAATTTACTATAAGAACTATAACAGCAAACAATCAATAACAATAGGTAGGCAATGGTCAGGGCAGGATAATCAATAATGAAGAACATGCAATGGTCAAACAAGATAGCAATCCAAATCAGGCAAACAGTCCAAAAGGGGTAAATCTAAAAGGCAGTAAACATAATACATAAAAAATCATTCACAGGTAATCAGACAATGGAAAACGCTCGGTATACAGGCAACAGACTGGCAATACTTTGAGGCAGTCAGATAAGCACATGGCTTTTGTTGTTCTCAAATAGGAAATTACATACAGGAAGTGGAATCAGAGCAGAGAAGCAAGCTGATCAGCACTCAGACGAGGGCTCCCTCTGCTGGTATGGCTGAATGGGGAATGTCATGACACCAACATGTATTCTTTTCGTATTAATCACAAACTGTGCTACAATAATATGTGTGCACGATGGATGTACATGTTTGCATTATTTAGAAAAAAATAATTATGCATGATTAGTACGTTTTGGGAAAAAACATGCAGCTGAAATAAGGTCATAAAACAAATACTGAATAGTAATGACAATTTTTGTTTGAGTAATCAGTCTTGTAGGTTAAAATATTTAGAATCTCTGACTGCTCATTTACATGCAACAATATAATGTTTTACATTTTGGAAGTCGGTTTTCATGTCAACATTGCTTTATGCAGTGTTTATTCCTATGAATATTTATATAATTTACACCAGGGGAGACAAAAGCCACTCCCCCAATGGCTAATGCTCAGATTTTCATCTGTTTTTTTATTCCTTTATGTGAAAGTATTGTGCCTTGCAGCACCACAGTGCTACACATGTGAAGATATATGAAACATATAACCTATATAATTCTACATAACGTAACGCAATTGTGTCTATTATACAGAGGAAGAGAGACGCGAGTATTACAGAAGGTGAATGGTTTGTATAAGCCCACTCACCCACCTATGTGTAACCTACTTGCTTACATTGTATTGTATATAAATAAACACAATGAATGTTTATGAACCAGTGTGTAACCTACTCGCTATTGTACATAAATAAATATGATGAACATTCATTAACCTATGTGCATACATGATATTGCATATAAATAAATGCGCTAAATTTTCATGAACCTATGCTTATGTAATCGCTTACATGGTATTGTACAAAAATTAATGTAATTGTCATGTGTGGCATGAACACAGGGACGGGAGGCGGACCCAAACGCAGGGTTATACTGGGTTTATTGAGGCAAGGCATGATCACAAAAGCAGGCAAGGTCAAACACAGGCAAACAGGTAAATCCAAAACAACAATGCAAGGGTGAGTGCAGGCAGCAACAATCCAAAAACCATAAACAATCCAAATTCCAAAGCCAGGTAATCCACAGAAAACACAAGGACAGAAGTCAACACAGGGAAACACGGGAAGGGCAATATAATACATCGCAACTTCCTGTTTGCAGACTTGCTGTTTTATAGCCAGCAAACAGGAAGTTGCATCAGAGGAAGCAGAGGGAGCAAACAGACAGTCAGAGCTCCCACACACTTCCATATACTTAAAGGTAAGATTCTCCCCTGAAAGCAAACCTCAGGAACTTACTGTGTTGTGGAAGGATAGGGATATGAAAGTATGCGTCTTTCAGATCAATCAATGACAAACCAGTCCCTGGACTTGATTTGAGACATGACCTGTTTTACAGTAAGAGTCTTGAACTTTAGCTTCATGACCGAGCAGTTTAGTTCAGGATACGCAGATCTAAAATGAGACACAACCTCCCATACCTTCCCTTTAACTTTGTCTTTACTTTAGGCATGTTTTCCTAACTCTAAGGACACAGCACCATATATGACAAACAACATAAAAAAAGTGACAAACAATTTGCATAGAGCACTTCACTGAATGACAGAAGCTATTGGTTTGCTTTGATGCAGCTCGAGTTCCTAAAAGAAAACCTAGAATTAGAGAATTTTTGTGCATATTTGTGGCAGTTACCTGGATAGGGAGGACCATTAAAGCGACAAATATCATAATAACGACCAACAGCTTGGAGGGCCAAATGTCAGGGGTGACATCCCCAAACCCCACTGTGGAGAAGGTTACGATGCAGAAGTAGAACGAGTCAAAAAGAGTGCATTTCTCTCCAGCTCTCTGCAAGTGCTCAACTCCACAAATGCTGGTGAAAAATAATAGTAATAAGAATTAAAAAAAGTCTATGCTGAGTTTTCAAAACATTATGACTGTCTACTTGCAATACTACATTTTTCCCAAAAGATATTAAAATCATTTTACTGAGTTTTCATTTCTATGATACTGAGTTTCAACTGAGTTTTCATTTCTATATAACAAATGGCTCACAAACAATTTAAATATCATTCACAAGATACTTCAATGCAGAGGAATGTACTGCTTTTCTTGGTTGAAAACATACAACATGCATTTACTGTATGCTGCAAATGGCCATAAGTGATGAATTCAGCAAAAAAAAATTCTGCATAACCCGCTTTCTGCATAAGCTCTTAAAGTGACAGTTAATGTATATGCGCATGTGAAAATATACTGTAAATGCGTGGAGATGCACTTTTGAGAAACAGACAGTAATAGTCATTTATTGCTGCCTGTGGTATTCTGATGATGTACACCAGACCACAAAGCCAATATTGCATAATTACATAAGCATTATATTGGATTAGTCATAAGTGAAAAGCTATCAGGATATCAACCAAAAAACTGATAACAGAGAGAAATATTGGAAGAAGTTAACACTATTAAGGTCAACACTCAACAGTTATGCTGTTTTTCAACATATTCAGCATTAAGCAAAAATATATAAATCACAGTTTGTTTTAAGCATGTACCAATGATAGAAACTTTGTATCATTTAATGAAACCGGATATTTTTGTTTCACTTTGTTTGGCTAAAGCATTTTAAAAGCATTATGGGAGATATTAAGAGAATGAATTGAACATATATATATATATATATATATTATTTGCATGTATCAGCATTCTCCAAACAAATGTAAATTGGGATGCAAATCACAAAACAATTTAATAAATTGTCATGATCTTTAGCACAATTCACATTTATGTTGTGAGCTCAATACATCGTAAGCTCATAACAATGACTTAATTTCTTCATATATATAAATTTATTTGTTTGTTTGTTGAGTCCTGCCCTTTGACTAGCACAGCTGACTAGCACGGGCAACTGGTGGCCATATTATCCTTGACAGGGAAAGGACAACAAAAATTAAAATTATAAAAGAGGTCTGCACTAGAAAAGTAATTATTATATTAATATAATTATATTTATTATATTGTTTCATGACTTCTAAAAGGCAATCAAAAAAAAGTAAAATAGTCTAGGCCAGAGGCATTGGTTGATGTTAAAAAAAGAGATGGAATCTGGGGATTTTAATGAAGATGTTATATAATGTACATACAGGATTTGAAGAAATGAAATATAACTAAACAGTACAATACATTTCTTTATCAAAAACACAACAAGTGAAATGTTTTCCTTGCAAAAATGTGATTTTTTTTCTTTAAAATTAATGCCACTTGATTGATATATTGTTATTTATGATGTCATTCATACATTTTAAATGACATCATATATATTTAATGGGCCACTCAACATACAATGGGAGTTTACAGTTTGGGGAGCAGCACACAAGGGATTAATAAGGATGAGGACATTTGTGGTGTGTAAGTGCTTTTTACTCTAAAAGCAGAAACCACAGAAAAATAGTTGCCATTAATTCTGTTTTTGACTGAACAAATCTGCACAGCTAATGCTTTAGTGTCAAATAAGATTGAAAAGGCACACTAATTCACCCATAGACTTTTTGGAAAACTATGCTTGACAGGAAGTTTGTGGTCATTTTAACTTTGTAATGTGATCTTTCTTTGCAAGCACACCATAAATGAGGTTGTATATGGGTGACTTTATAAATATTGATTTTGGTGACTTACAAAGTGAAAATGAGGCATGCGATGGTGGTGATGAGAATAAGGACCTGGTTGAACATGGCTGATTGTGTCCGGTGAATGGGACGATGAAGGTCATTCTGAGAAAAGAACATAACAGTATTAGAGCTGTTAATCATAATTGTATTTTATTTTGTAGAAAAAAATTTAGGATTTGAAATTATGTAGAAAACATTGGACAAATTACAATTTGTTTTGTTATTGTTAAGCATGATATTTAAACTGTTGATCCTATATTAGAAATAAACATATTTTGTATGTTTATGTTTCTTATATGACACTATCTTATATGACACTATATATGACACAGCACATCTGTGTCTAGATTTTTTATAATTTACTTACAACCATGTTTTCCAAGACATGTTTTGCCAGCCAGCAATTCAGGAAGACAGGAATGAAGAGGTTCCGGAGGGGTTGATAAAATATCTGTTACAATAGAGAGCTCTCATTGAACTCCAGAGAGTTAGCAATCTCAAGACATGAACTTTGATGACCATATATATAATCTATCTGTGAATTGTCTGTATGCAGCAATGCTCAACAGAAAATATTATTTTAACCTTGAGTACTACATGTTCTCTAAAACTAAACACAACAATAGTTCAAACCAAATGAACATCCAAACAAATTAGAAAAGTAAAAATGTGCAACTTTGGATAGAAATGAACTGTGTTTAACTAGTTCAATCAATGGTGTGTTGTGTGTGCAGTCTTATCCTATGATCTACTTACTGAAATTAGAAATGGCACTGTGTCAATCATCTCCAAAATAAACATTTTTCGAAGAACCTGCTGCCAAATGTTCCCCTATGATCAGTAGAAGCATGAACAAACAAAAATAACTGATGATATGACTAGGTCAGTGGAAAAAAGCAGTAATTTGTCTGTATCTTTTGTTATGCAATATAAATTGTGCTTCAGGTTAAGGAAAATGGTACTTCACAAGGTTTAACAAGGTTAACTGTTTTAACAGTTAAATGCACCTGTTCTTAGGTCATTTATTAAACAATTTTCTAGTAAACTGAGCAGACAAAAAAATTTCATAATATTCATAATCAGTAAAATAGTAAATATATATGCAAATATATACCTTGTAATTTAAATATGTCAGTAGGATTCTTTGGAACAGACAGATGACTGCAACAGACAGCTGAAGCACAGAACTTTTTTCAAATTACATGTAACAAACATACAACAGCTATTATTTACTTTAACAGGTAAACCATGGCAAAATCCATTTACCTGCATACTCCAAATTGCATGACTTCGATCAACCCAAATTATTGAGGCCCTGAAAGCAATAACAAAGTTAAAATATTGCAAATAAGAAAATCCGATAAAACATATATTGGAGCTCTGTGTTGTTTTAAGTTCATCAGAAACACATACCAGTTGATTTTAAGCAGGGTATAATTTTTGTATGGGCAACCCAGACTATGAAGGGAATAAAAAGATATGATTTTTTCATCCATAATGCTTTTTGAGGAATGAATGAATTGAACAAAAAAGGAAAGGGAGGTAATAAATATTTACCATGCATGTTCCTGATTAGTGTCATAAAGTACACGAGAAATGTACAAAATGCAGCTCAGTATTTTGAGAGACAAATAAAATACTCGCACACCAAGACCTAAGGAAACAGACAAAGTCACAGACAAATTTGAAATATAAACAGAACAAATGTATTGTATTTCATGTATTTTTTACAAATATATTTCATACATTTTCAGACTTAAACATATTTGAATTAATTACCTTTAAACTCTTCTATTTCAAAACAATAGGTCGCACTGACACTTACTTGATTTTTGGTTTTTGATGAAAAACAATTGAAGGCGTTCTTTGAGAGTATTCTTACTGGTGTATAATTCAACCTGTACCCTAAAAACCAGTCAGATTTATGAGAATTGCTGCTTTAAAGACAAATAATGTTAATCCTCCTTAAAACCCATTTAATAAAATGATGCTGTCTTTCACAGCATTTTTTTCCAGGTATATTCATGTCAACATGCAATACTTTTGTTGTAATAACATTGGAATTATCACTAGTTAAGTATAGACTATAATAAGACATGTTTGCACACATTGAACAATTATTTATAAACATGCGGTACAATTGTCACACCGGAAAGTTGTCATAAAAGTTCTCATTATTATCTCAATATTGCTTTGAGTAAAATTAGACAATTACACAAACATGTTGTTACTTACTACTAAGGTGCTTTAAATCATGGCTAGAAAGTTTCCAGGGTAATAGCAGAAGCCTACTGACAGCCTTACATTACATTTGACATTTATTTTTATTAATTTGGTTACTTGGAATTTCTTGCCACTTTTTGCAAGCTAAGTGATCGTAGCACAGATCTCTTTAATAAGACGCTTGAATTGACCCCTAATTCGGTTCAGGGCAAATTATGTGTTTTGTCCAGAAAAAGTGTACAAGAGAGTAATAGTGATGCTTTGCTTTGCAAGCACCACTTAAAAGAAAACACATAATACAACACTAGTATACATTTAGGCAAAGGTCAACTATAGGGTGAATTCAGGAAAAGTGGGCCAATTTTGGTTAAATGTGTCATATAGTTACCTGGAGATTCAGAAATATCGACATTAGTCTCTCACAAAATGTTTAAGCATATAAACCCAACATTTCTAATTTGTCAAATAATCCTTCATCTTAATTGAACATTTTAAAAGCACATTGTTTATTAACACAGATTGCACATATATATTATAAAACAATTAAACATGCTACACAAACTTATATTTAATACACCCCAAACATATAAGGGCAATGTTAAAAAAATCACTCAAATAAAATACAAACCAGATTACAAAGAGCATGTGTGTTGACATTAAATTTGTATAGGTCTAATAGAATATGAGAGTGGAATATAAGAGTCATTATTTAAAATACCATGATTTACATGTTGAACATTTTTTCATTTGTTTTAAACTGTGAATTACAGTTCAGTTGTAAAATAACCAGTAAATGTCAATGTATTTATTATATGCAAGTAGAATTAAATAAACATGGTCCAGCATCCATTCTGCAGAGTGCAATCAAGCGCAAATTGCCACCTTTACCTGAATTTACCCTAATAAAGGTATATATTGGAGATCAAACTTTGTTTTTAGGAATCTTCAGGTACCTGTATATTTTAGAAATGTGAAATACGACTTTCTACAGTAAACCAACACTAACAAATACACCTCAATAACAAATACTGCTCAATACAGTAAAAATTGAGCAGTAAGTGTGGAAACTTGAGCATTTAAACTTGCTTAGCAGAATAAATCAAGAAGCACTTACTTGCTGTCGTTTTGCCAGGTCTGGTCTCCAAGAACTAAATCCCTGAGTCTGTATCTAAGTGGTAAAGGTCCCCCGTTGTTATCAGAATGAACCATTTTTCTCCAAGTTTCTCCAATTAACCAAATGTTAATACAATTCAAGCTCAGCACGACAGTTTTATAAAATGGCAAACTATCCTTTGGTGTTGTATAACCTACTTTACATTGATGTATCTCGTCATCCACCTTTGATACGGTAAATCAAAGCGCTACTTCACTCCTTTTGTCGCTTTTCTGCGAGACAATTGTAGAGTAAACGCTCACATATTGAAGACTGGCAGGGTGGGAGATGTTAGTAGTGTGTACGTCGTCATAAGTATCCCGCCAGCATCAGCATCTTCTCACAGGTGCGATAGAAAAGGCGGAGGATAAAGGGCAGCAGTATAAAAACCATCGACAAAGGATTAAACTTTTCTGCAATATAAATAATACAATAATACTAATTGAACCACGTTGTTAATCGTATTATGGTGTTTTAAACATACATCTCAGGATGCTGCCCGGCAAACACGTTTGGGTTGTTAGAACGTTTCCCTAACGTTTCCATTAAGTAACAAAAACTTAAAAATGTTTTAAAAGTTCTAGTTATGTTCAGAGCATTAGACTTTTTATTATTATTATAGGCCAGCAGAGGAAGCCCTAACCCCGTTGCTGTTTGTATTTGCTCCCTTTGCTTCCTCTGTAGCAACTTCCTGTTTGGTGGCTATAAAGCAGAGGCCAACCAAACAGGAAGTTGTGATGTATTGGTTTGCCTGTTCCTAGTGTTTTACCTCCCTTTGGTGTTTTGAGTTCCTTGTGGTTTTGGGTGTTTCTAGTATTCCTTGTTGTCTCTTGTGTATTCTGGTTTCTGGGTTTTGGATTGTACTTCTGCCTGCCCCGACCGTTGCTTTGGTTATTTGGATTTATGAGTATTGGATTTACCTTTAATGTTCCCAATTGCCTGTGTTTACCACCCTGCCTGTTTTGACCGTGCCTCTGAATAAAGCTAACCTGCATATGGATCCGCTCCCCATCTTGACTCCTTGCATAACAGTATTACTTGAATTTTGAATATTACTTGAATATTATTGTATTAATCGTATTGGCTGAATGTTATTGGGGGGGGGGGTTGGGTTCAGAGGTCAAGAGGTGTGTGGAAGAAGAGGGGAGAGGGGGCAGAGTCGGGAGGGAGTTCAGCATCCTGACAGCCTGGTGGATGAAGCTGTCCTTCAGTCTGCTGGTCCTGGCCTGAAGACTGCGCAGTCTCCTCCCTGATAGCAGCAGACTGAAGAGGCTGTGTGATGGGTGGGTGGGGTCACCAGCAATGCTGAGGGCTTTTCGGGTGAGTCGGGTGTTGTAGATGTCCTGGAGGGAGGGGAGAGAGACACCAGCGGTATTCTCAGCTGCTCTCACTATGCGTTGAAGTGACTTCCGGCAGGACACGTTGCAGGCACCGTACCACACAGTGATGCAGCTGGTCAGGATGCTCTCGATGGTGCCTCTGTAGAAGGTGCACATGATGGGAGCTGGGGCTCTGGCTCTTCTCAGTTTGTGGAGGAAGTAGAGTCGCTGCTGTGCTTTCTTGGTCAGTGCTGTGGTGTTGGCGGTCCAGGAGAGGTCTTCTGTGATGTGCACACCCAGGAACTTAGTGCTGCTCACTCTTTCCACAGTCGCATCGTTAATGGTCAGAGGAGCATGCTGAGTGTGCATTCTCCTGAAGTCAACAACAATTTCCTTCGTCTTCTTCACATTCAGAGAGAGATTGTTGTCACCCACCACCTGTAGTTAGTCTCATCACGGTTGCTAATGAGACCAACTACAACTGATCAACCGATCAGTATCTCCGGATGCTGATGGTGCGGCAGACAGCACATGCAAAGTGATGGTCTGAGACCGAAATACACTTAGGCACATACCCCAGCTTAGGGCACAGCGTGACATTAGCATCCTCCGGGCCAAACCGCATACAGTCCACTAGGCTAAAAACAAACCCTAGCCCGTCGGCACTCCTGTCCATCCTACTCTCCAATGTTTGCTCCCTGGACAATAAAATGGATTACATCTGACTCCTACAAACTACATGGTGTGAGTTTAGAGACTGCTGCATCTTTGTTTTCACTGAGACATGGCTCAGCGAAAGAGTTCCGGACACCACCATTCTGCTAGACGGGCTACTTATGTTTCATGCAAACAGAAACACAGCTCTGTGCGGTAAGACTTACGGTGGTGGCTTGTGTGTTTACATCAACATGGAATGGTGCAAGAACTCAGTGATAGTCTCCAGTTACTGCTCATCGCTATTGGAGTTTGTGACTGTTAGATGCAGACCTTTTTATTTACCATGGGAATTCACTACCATGGGAATTCACTGCTCATCATCTGTGTTTCCACCCAGAGCAAATGCCGGTGATGCTCTCTGCATTAGCGAACTGCAGAATGCAAATCTCAAGCCAAAATTCCATTAGCATGTGGACTTCGCAACGAGGGGGAAAAACACGCTGGGCGTTGTGTATACAAACATTACCGGCGTGTACCGGGCGGTACGTCCCTTTTCAGGACTGTTTTGAGCACACTGACTGGCACGGAGCAAGTCAGTGTAGGAGAGCAGCAACTGACGGCGACTCCACTAACTTGGAGGAATATGCGTCATCAGTGACCAAGTTCAGTTTATTTATAAAGCACCTTTCACAATGGTTCATTGTCACAAAGCAGCTGTACAAATGTAAAAGGAAATATCCAAAGATATTTAAGGTATGTTAACAAAAACTTGAAATGAAACAGTTCTAAAAATAAGAAAACAGAAATCATAATCAATACATACACAACCGAACAGATATAACAGACATAGAAAGTATACAATAATTAGTGTAATGTCAAAACTAGTGTCAGCAGACACCCGTTAAGCAAGCCAACAGGGCGACCGTGGCAAGGAAACAAAACTCCAATGAGAAAGAGAAAATTACATTTTAGTTTAAAGATAAGAGAAAATAACATGTTAGGTGTAAATACCACAAGTTACTGATAGCAGCTCTAACAACAATCTGCTTGTTACAGTACTGGCTATGAACTGATGATTTAGGTTGTTATTTACTGGTTAGAGAAAATCATATATACCAACTGAAATGACAGCATTATTAACATAATGTGGAAGTGAATGACCAGCACTGGAGTCGGCCAGGTAGTGCATCCTCTGGGAAACGCCTTGATGACAGGGACCACATCCAGGAGGAACTGGTGACCGGGTTCGCCCTCCGATGAGTGCTCCGCAATGATGCCGGGAATCCATCCCTCCCCCAGGAGGAAGCCCCCAGAACAGAGAATAATCAGCGTAGCTGCTGTTCGCATAAATCAATTTGTCAATAGATAACAACTGTCAATTGGACTATGAAAATACTTGACCAAAGAGATTTGTTTTTAGCCTAGATTCAAACTGCAAGAGCGTGTCTGAGCCCCGAATAGTATCTGGGAGATCATTCCAGAGTTTAGGAACCAAGTGTGAGAAAGCTCTGCCCCCTTTAGTTGACTTATTA
>JBAJNP010006559.1:0-25232 GCA_036877545.1 Yasuhikotakia modesta | reverse complement strand
CTCAGGTAACTTGCTGGAGGTAAATGGAACACAATCACATCTGAGGAATTTCCTGAACTTAAATGTGACCTGAATGATGATATAAAATGTGTTCTGGTTTACATGGACATAAAGTGTGTTGACAATTTTGTCCTGATAAGTTTACATGTTAGTTTATGAGCTGTAGAGTTAGAGTTAACTGAAATCTGACCTGCCCGCATTGCTCAACACCCTTACAGTGTAAAAAAATAAATACAGGCAGTTAAAACCTTCTACCTGATGTGACCCTTTAGTTTTTGTGTGATATCATTTTGACAGGTGTATTTAGTCATGTTAAATAACAATTTGTGACTTAGGTAAAGATTGGTAATTTAGTTATTTACTTGTGTCTAATATTTCTCTGAACTACCTGTATTTTTAGAGCCAGATTCGAACTGTAGATGACAGGAAATCTTGACAATTATCTATAACATTGACACTTCACTGCACATGAACTCTGACACAATGTTTTCATTATTAATTCTCCAGCTGGACTCATGAAAATTAAACAGACATTTGTCTGCTTAGTGCACTGCAGTGAGTGCTCAGAAATGGACCTGGCTCTTAAAATGGTGCAAAAGTTTGGTTGAAACCCTACGATAATTGGTTGACATTTGTCCATGATTTCCTAATGGTTATATTGAAATAGGTCAATTTGCCTGATGCTACCAAATGTAGAATTATTTACCATTTAACTGCAATTCATGCAGGTCTTTTCATCTTATTAGATAAAAGCTGCGACCAGCTGCATTAGGTCCTAGCTAAACCCATTTTACCTCAACACAACCCACAAAGAAACGTTTGTGCCCATGTCCTACTTCAAGCCATCGCTGGACAATTAACCCTTTGACACGTCAACACATCAAAAATGTGCATGTTTGAAAGCTTAATTCGCCCTTTGCGAATTCTTGTCATGTCAGAAATCCAGAATGAGAATCATGTGCATAAAAAATCTCAAGATTAAAACGTCATTACCACCATAACCTAGAGTGATAATAGTTTTATCAGCAGAGGAGAGCGATTGAGGCTTGTTATGGCAACAGAATATGCCCTGCTTACAGATCAAATGTGTGTTTGGTAGTTCTCAAGGTTAAATGGCAATTTGTGTCTCTTGATGGTAATGACAGAAGTCTGAAATAGATGTGTAAGTGTTTAGAAGCGACCCACTGACATTACACAGCACATATAGGCACTTAGGCACTGTGGAATGTGCAAAATATCATAGCAGAGTGCCAGAGGTTTCACAGATAAACATAGTGCTGTTCGCAAGAATAGCCTCTCTGTCCACTTGGCCTACTGAGAGTGCTAATGGTTGTCATGACCCTGTGCCAGGCCTGTATTTAACTAGAGCTTGTTATCGGACCATCTGTTGGGGCAATGGCACAGTTTCTAACACAATTATGGACATTGGCCTCTCATTCTTACAATCAAAACACACAACAAATATCTCCTGCAGTTACCTTGACCTACATCTTTGGTGTTGTGTATCCTTTACATGAATTAGTGTGTTATAATATAAATATTATTTATATTTTGTAGTATGGTATAAATATAAATATTATTTTAATAGGACATTCTATCATTCTGCCATTTTGGTGTATTTTATTATTATTTAATGCTAAAAAATGCTAATTCTGTATATAAATACAAATGCATTTAAAATATTTTGTGATTAATGTATTAAAATGTAAATTGATGTCTTTAAAATACATGCACGTATGACGGGCTATATTTGCACAGACTTGTCCAAAACATCTGTTCGAAGGCAAGTTACACTTTTGGGTGGGAGGGGCTACAACTATAAAATGGGCGGGTTTAGTCGTCTATCGTGCTTCTATTGGCGAATGATCTGAAGGAGGCGTTTCCTCAAACAACACGCAATGCGTCGCTTGTACTCTGTGTTGTGACTTGAGGTCTGTCGGTTTGAGAACCGCAAGGTAAGTTACAAGCTCTGGACTTGTTGCTTAACGTATAATGTCAAGTCTTTCTAACTTAATAAACTTAACGATACGTTAATGTTTATAAGAATTCAGTATTGCTTGTTATGTTGTCATTGTATGATTATTTTTAACATCAGCCCCTTATCGTAACATATGCATTAACGTGGATGAGTCGTATGATTAAAACTATATGTCTCCTGTTGTGTGTAAAGTAATGGCATTGCAAAGCGTCAAACACTTCGCTCTTGAGCTCGACGGTCCAGATGATGCTGTGTACAGTTGCGGGGAAATAGTCACTGGCGTGGTGGTCTTGGAGCTCAATCGGGATATCAAGGTTCGAGCCCTGACGGTCCACGGAAGAGGGGTCGCCATAGCCCACTGGCTGGAAAACCGCAGTGTTGGAGTGAACGCAGTCTACAACGACTACACCTCCAGGATAACTTATTTCAGGAAGAGACAACACCTTATCCGAGGTAAACGCTTTTATCATTTCGTTGTGAGAGTGTTTCTGCACTCTTCTTAGTTTAGACAAGAGATGTTGAAGGGTTTTAAGTTTTTTGTGTGCACAACCTGGCTATGAGTGTCTCAGTGCAGAAGCCCATGTGTTCAAGGTAAGGATTCGGGAAGCTGGCATGAGAGTGATAATGCTGAGCAAGCAACCTAACAACTGCATTTCACAAGCTTGGAGGAGATAAAACTCAACTACTGTCTTGTGAAGTAGCCTTGAATGGAGGTGGAGAAAATGTAAGAATGTTGACATATTGGTTTTAACACTTTGCAACTAGAATAAAAAAGCACAACCCTTGGATGCTTTATGGTAATACAGGAAAACAAGTATAGAATAATGTTTATAAACATTTGAATAATGTTTTAAAACAAAGTCGTTTGTAATGTTTAAGTGGTACAAACTCAGTTTTGTTCCCTAGTCCTGAAAAGTACCAATAACATTATTGTTGCCTTGAGAATGAAGTTTCTTTAGAGTTGGTGAGTTATTGTCATACAGGAAGCGGGTGCAGAGCAAAATAGGAAACGAAACTGTTTCTTTAAAATGTGAAGGTGGTTACAAAACAGTTTAGCTGTAGTGAATGAATTACATTTCCTCATGACCTGGTTGTGAACAAACGCAGCTGACATGTTTTATCTTTAAACACGTGTAAGAGTGGATTTTGGACTTTACTAATGTGACATTATCACACGTAGGACCTTGTGGATGGCCATAGGTACCTCAAATATGTCTATTATATCATTTCAGCTCCAGTTTTTGCATAAGGGCAAAGTTTGACAAGTTTGACAAACTGATTCTGTAAAACACATTTGCATATTCAAATAATCAACAGTATCTTACCAAATGTTGCATTACAGTCCTTTTACAGTTGCAAACATGTTTTTAGGTTGCAGTACAAATGCAAAATGAACAACAATTATGTGAATTGCTTTATACAATAATGTTGATTCAGCAAGGCAGATGAAAGTGTATGCAAACAGAGTCAAACCATCCTATCAGAATGTTAACAGAGTTTGTTCAGATATTTCTCTTTAGTCATGAACAGAAATGAAACAGAAGAGTGAGAGATTGGTCATCCCCAGTCATTGCTTTATCAGACATGAAAACGTCAACGCACAATGACTGACAAAAACATGTCACTTTCATAACGTAAAGGTCTCCAGGCACCATAACGTTTATTCACCTGGGACTATGATTCCTAAATTTAGACACTGACTCTGTGCTTATCTTAGTGTGTCAATAGCGACAGATCAATATATCAGTAGGGCCAAATAAATGGGTCATTTTAAGGTTATCAGCTAGATTGATTGGAAACAAAGTCCCCTCTCATTTCACAACAGCCTTGTGTGAAATATTGGTCAGCCATAATACAGCCATATTGCTCTTTTTAGTTTTTTATGGGTTAAGAAACTCCAATGTTGTTTGCCGTTATCTGTAGAAACAGCTTGTTTTTTGCACCACCGGGGTGACGTTTTTAAGCTGCTGTTTAAACGTTACACCACTAGAGGGAGAACAAACCATATCGAGAACTTTAATGGCGCTTCGGTGAACTCTGAAAGTAATGCAGCGAGTTCTCCGTTAGGGGGCGTTGCGTTCCCCTCTATGCTAACAAAGAAACAAGTTGTGTTGTTTGTTTCTTGTACTTTCTAGTGCTATATTTTGAGAATAGTACATAGTGCATTTTTGTAATTTATGCAGCCTTTTGCAAATGATTCATTTTAATGGCCTTTTTATTATACAACGCGTTTAAAACAATAAAACAAAGCTTTTTATTTAAATGCCTGTTGGATATTTAAATGCAAAGCAAATAAAGGTCATATGTGTGCATTAGATATATGATGAAGTTTCAGGAACATGCACACCTTTGGAAAACAGCACGAAATGAACCCGTTGTTGTTTTGCCCAACTTCTCGGGGAGGTTCCTCGGTCCGGGCATGCTCAGTAAGCTTGTTTTTGTCTAAGAACCTGTAACCATCAATCATCCGAGTCTCTATCCACACCCAGTCAAGATGTTTATGAGCAGACAGCGATCTCTGCCATAGGCCTTACGTAATAAAGTCAGAAGAACCGCCCACATGAGTTAAATGCCGACCAGGGTAAATGCACGGCTTCAGTTTTGTTTTGTACCTCGTAGAAGATCATCGACTCCATGCACATCTCTGTCTTTGTTTGTCTTAAAGACAATATTTAAAGTTTAAAGGTTGCAGTTGGGAAACTTTTGCAAGACCGAAGATGATTTTCGACAAATTGAAAAAGTTCGACATCGTGTTTGATTCACCGGAGATGGACTGTCCTCCGGTGTACAGCAGTGGAGATGTGGTGTCGGGGAAGGTTGTGCTGGAGCTCTCGGGGGAGAGTAAAATAGAGTCGGTAAAGTTGCACGCAGAAGGTTTCGCAAAAGTGCACTGGACCGAGTCCCGCAGCGCCGGGTCCAGTACCGCTTACACGCAAAACTACAGCGATGAAGTGGAGTATCTGAACCGGAGAGAAGCTCTTCTGCAGGCAGGTCAGATGCGTCCTGGTGGTGTTAACTTACCTGGACAGGTTATTTATTCATATTGAACATTCACCGTAATGCTTAAAAACGTCTGCAGAAACATGACTGTTTAAACTGGGTCGACAATTAACATGATAGACAAACTAAAGCAGCAGTTTGGTTAATATGTGATCGAGTTGTTACAGTCAGCTGTTCTTTCAAGGTTTCTGAACAAACCAATGAAGTTTTAATTCTGCTGTGAACAACATCCGCGTTTGTATCGGACGTGTTGTTCCATGCGTGACTTTGAATGACAAGCTGAAACAAAGAACTTGCTTTCATTTTGAATGTGATATTCAGATAGGATTAAAAGTTCAGGGGTTGAATGAGCTGACAAGCAAAACAAATGTTTAATAATGATATGTGATTTTATTTGTTGAGAGTGTTATGCTGGGATGTTTGTGTTACAGCATTAGGGAACTTTAACATTTATAGTTGGGACTGCGGTTGATTTATTGGTTTAACCCTGTTTGTTTCATCTTTTGTTTCCGTTTAGATAATGGTGAACTGACGGTCCTTTCTGCTGGTAGACACGAGTACCCTTTCAGTTTCCAGCTACCAGAGGAGTAAGTAACTGTTGTATTGTATTAGGAATAACATTATCAGTGAGTTTTTTTGGAAAGCTGTGAAAGGAAATGGGTATTAATAGAGATGTTTTGTCTGTCAGGACGCTGGTGACATCGTTCGAAGGCAAGCATGGCAGCATTCGGTACTGGGTGAAGGTTAAGCTCCATCGACCGTGGGCCACAGTCAAAAAGATCAAAAAAGAGTTCACCGTCATCGAACCCATTGACATCAACACACCCAGTTTACTGGTAAGATTGTAGAATGTCTCCTGTTAGCTTCCATAACGTTGTTCATTCACACCAAATAACACCATAATGTGTTTCACAGGCACCTCAGGCTGGAACCAAAGAGAAGATGGCTCGCATCTGGTACAGAAACTGTGGTCAGGTGTCAATCACCGCAAAGATAGACCGCAAAGGCTACACACCAGGTGAGAACAGATCTTTGATGTTGCATCTGAGACGTGATCAGTTCTTACCTCAGAAACGTTAACCGTTGTTATTTTGTTTTAGGTGAAGTCATTCCTGTCTTCGCCGAGTTTGATAACTCAACATCTCGGTCCGTGGTGCCCAGAGCTTACATCACTCAGACACAAACCTTCATAGCCAGGGGTACCATGAAACAAAAGCATGCTGTGGTGGCCACGCTGTGTGGCGACATAGTCAGGGCCCGCAGCAGAGAGACCTGGCACGGCCGAGCCATCAAAATCCCCCCCGTCGGCCCATCCATCCTACAGTGCCGCATCATCAAAGTGGAATACATGCTCAGGGTGAGTTGAGTTACCTAAATGTATGTCAAGTTTGCATTTCTTGTCATTTATATTTGCACTGCATCATTTCCCGCTCTTATCTTATCATGCAACTGAACTTTATTTCCTAGGTGTGTGTAGACGTTCCCGGGACATCTAAGCTTTCCCTGGAGCTTCCACTGGTAATGGGCACCATCCCTCTCCATCCGTTCGGCAGTCGCACCTCCAGCGTCAGCAGCCAGTACAGCCTGAACATGGAGTGGCTTCGCATGGCCATCCCAGAGCAACCTGAGGGTAAGTATCTCAGACCCTTGGGTTTCTCTTTCCTCAGCTTGAGAGGACATTAAACAGAGAATATCAGTCTGTTGCTTCCAATGACCTCATGTTTTGTTTTTATACAGCTCCTCCAGATTACAGTTCTGTTGTCACTGATGAGGAAGCAGTCCAGAGCTCTACAGCCATCCAACAAGTAGAAGACCTTAGTGGAGTATTAGAGCGCCCCTTTATGGCCTATGTTCAGGAGTTCAGATTACGCCCACCTCCAGTCTACAGCGAGGTGAGTAGACGGTTACATCTACAGTTCATGGACACTTATTTATCAATTTGTAAGGGGAACACGTCATTGCAAACATTCTCATCCATGTTGTATTTTTTCCCTCAGGTGGACCCGAACCCTCAGCCCCTCGCCATGCGTCCACGCTGCATGACCTGTTGAACTCTGCTGGCTGAGCATCGCGTGATGTTTGAAACAAAATCTGAGATTTGATTCTCCCGAACGTCTCTCTGAGACTGAGATTGGTACTCGTTTCTCGTTCGAGCTGTTCACGTCCACTAAGCCTTCTGTGTCTCCTGCAGAGGGCCAGAGAGAGAAGGAGATGCCTGGACTGGGTGAGGCAGAGTGCTTTCAAAATAACAAAGAGGACATTCAGTACCAGGCAAACAAAAGTTTTGCCCATGTTAGTGCCCCAAAGAGCGATCAGATTTCGTTCCGTGCCTGGAACGGATTTCGGCAAGTTGCACTCGAGTCTAATGTAGAATCGGGGGACTTTGGAGATGATCGCTGGGGAATTATGGGTAACGACTGAACTAGGTGATCTAGCTCTTTGCAGAAGCCATTCAGAGATGATGCCCACAGTGCCTTACTAAATAGCTAATATTTTGCTGGGTTTTCTAATAGGGGATGACTCCCTTTTACCCAACTGCAGTCTGCCACCTTAGATGTAAGAGCCTTTAATATAAAGCAGTTCTTTCCCATTTTGTGGGAAAGAACTTGTCTCATTTTGTGCTGATTTATGCCAAAGAGATAAAGAGTCTGATATGCAGTCTAATGTCTGTTTGCAGGAAATGATATCTATGCAAAAGGGAAAACCTAAAGCTTTATTGACTCTGTGGGGAAATTGTAATTGTAAGGTAGAAAATGGCATATTTTGGAGGGGTATCTAACATCTTTCCTCCAGTTTATTGATGTTGGAAGCCTTCATTTGGTTTGACAGAGGTCAGGCCAATGACCTTAAAGCTCTTAGCATCTCACTGAATGTAATGCAAGGCTGAATATATCTGTATTACTTTTATTTGTGCAAAAATGTTGATTTTTCTTTGTCATTTTTGCCAGTGGCTTAAGGCACAACAATCTTTGCGTTACACAAGGCCACTGGGAGTTTGATTGCTTCATAAACAGTGGGAAATATACCAAGCCATGTGTATCCAATGTGCCTTGTTTTTGTTGTTTTTGAGGAAATAGTAAATAAGTACAGGGATTATGTCACATTAAGCTTTCCTAGTGTTAGGACTCCCTGAAGTGTTCTGACAAACATTCCTCAAACTTTCTTCATTTCCAAATTATGAAAGTGCAACTTCAGGGTAAAACACAATGAATGTTAATGGCATTTGTTTGGAGTGGATGTATTTTTATATATTTTTCATGTTGTAATCTGACAAGTATATTTTTTGTTAATGGCTTTTTAAGAAAATAAACAAGAAAAAATATTTGAATGTTGTGTTTTATTCTAAACAGATACTTGATTTTGAATGCATTAGTCATAAAGTGAATGAAGAGGTTTATAGCTTTTATATTATGACAGGTTATCGTCGTGAGAGTTCAGCAGATGTTTGGAGGTTGTGGTTTATACTATGTTTAGCATAAATGGAGCCTGAGGCATTGAATGTACCTTTGTGTAATATGTTTTTGTCAGAAATGATTCCATTCTTGCGCAATTCCATAATTCATAATAGTAAACCAGTTTATTTTAATTCAGATAATTTGAACTTCACATGAAAAAGAACATTTGATGACAATGATAACTCAAAGTCAATATCATATTGATATTAGTACCATAATAACACAATGCTTAACATACAACACTTGGTAAAGGCCATTTTATGTCCTTTATATCGTGACACAATTTGACAAGAACTGCTACAAAAATAAAGAACTAGGAAAACACAAACGCGTTTTCCTTCAATTCTAAGATGCCATTAAATTTGTGGCAAATATTTTATTGTCATATTTTGTCAAAAAATATTGTCATATTTTTCACGTTTCATATTTTCACCCAAATAAACCTTCATTTGCAAAATGTCCTTCATTTTGCTGTAGGGAAAACTGAACTGTTTTGACTGGTTAAAACATGAACAGACAGGAAGTTCTGTACATATTAAATAATATAGACACAGCAGTTTAAAGATTGCTAATACACTTATTATTAGAAAAAACATGAAATCTGTTCATTTAAACACAGTGTCAAACAACTTTAAAAATATAGACACAACACTTATTCACAGAGCAAATGTGCTTGTATGTTAACTAGTAGAACATTTTGTTAGCAATGTAAAGGTCACAGGTTTAAGTCCCAGGAAACATGCATACTGATAGAAATATATACCTTGAATGCACTGTATGTGGTTCATTTGCCAGATGTATATACAGTAAGTTATTTTTGTAGCATGTAACTTATATTACATTTGTAGAATGTAAATCACAGTTTCTGTGTGAACTGTGTGAACTTCTGTGTTTGTGTGTGAACTACAGCCTGTGCTGTGTTTGTCTATATATTTAACATTTTCTGTTGACTGAATGTGTGGGGCAGGTTGACAGAGTGTTTCAGAGACCATGTGCACAGACGTATTGTTCCTCAGATTGCCGACCCTACATGGAGACATGACGTTCCAGGCTGTGCATGAGGGTGTGAGACCCCTGTTAACTTGATCCTGGTGGATCAGTTTGCTGTGAAGCCAGTGGTCAACAGTGACTTCATGGAAACCAAGGAAACGTTAGAGGCAGATGAGGAGACTAGCGGTACAGCCAAGGAACCTCCAAAAATATCTTGTCATACTCGCCCACCAAAAACAGCAATCTGGAATTACTTGACCTTGTTTATGCCAAAATTCGAAGACTCGAAATGCAATTGTTTTGGTTTGCGCTATATCTTGAACAAATTTGGACGGTCTGGGAGAGCTTGAAGGCCAAGTGGTTTATTGCATTTTTAAGCTGTTTGTTTTCTGTGTTTCCTTGGACGATGGCTAAGTTTTGTCCACTTCCTGAAAATTATGCTAAGTCAAACACTTGGCTCATTTCCAAATAGATTAAGTAGTAGTTTTTAACTAATACGGTACTAGGAGGCATTTAGTTGCATTCCAAAGTGTTTTTCGAAGCAACGCTGCCATAAATGTGATGTTTAATGGCCGTTTAATCGAACTCTACTGAATAAACAAAGCTTTGAATAATGTTGTCGAGCATTATGCTAGCAGCACAAAAAGTCAGAGGTTCGATTCTTAGGTTAACACATACTGATAAAACATATAGCTTGATTATACTGTAAGTTGCTTTGGATAAAATGCATAAGTGTTTGAATAAGTAAATAAGCATCTGTGGTGTGTCAGTTAACAGCTTAACCCAAGCAAAAGGTTAATTTATGATATAGGCATTTTGAAAAGAGTTGATATTGCCCTGCATGCATATGGACAAACAGTGCTAATATAAGGTAGCGTTGTTAAATGCGTCAAAAGCGTGTGCATGTTACTTCCCCCCTTGGGCTGCGCTGCACGTGGTGGTGTGTTTTGCCTTCATATCTGGCTCTCGTCCAAGACTCTTACAGAGCTGTGAAGTTATGGTAAATATTGTGAGGAATGTATGGTGGAGTTGAGAAATATGTTTTTTCCCTCAGCCAATGTATTTAGGTTTTCATCCATGCAAGCAAAAGGTTTAGATCTGCAAGATATGTGTGTAGCTGCACAATTACACTACTAGAGTAACAGAACATTCTCCAACACTGTTTCTCCTTCTGTCTCAAGGGTCTCCTTCTGTCTCAAGACACAACCGCTGTTTTCCTGTAGGAATTCTCTAGGCAGTGTGCAATCCACTGCACTTAACATGCCCTGACAGCCTTTAAAGGAACTTTGAGGAACAGTTTCTTCAAAAATGAAAGATGTTATCATTTATCACTCTCTTGTTGTTTGTTGTTTCTTTTTCTGCTTGAAACACAAATATCTGATTATCTAGCAAAATTTTTAAACCTCCTGTTCGTTCAATAAAAAGTCAACGGTGACCATGGCTGTTTCTGGTCCCCATTCATTTTTATTGAAAAATGAAATTATAAAAATTTCTCTTTTTGTGCTTCACACAAGAAGATATCATAAAGAGGTTGTAGATGTTTGTGCTACTGAAGGCTCCCCACACTTTTATGGAGAAATGTGTCTGCAGGGTGCAGCCGTGACCTAGTACATAATGTAATAAATTTTAGGCTAACAGTTGTCCCTCCCTAGACCCACATCCGCTGTGCCAGATGGATTTGTTGTTCCACCGTTGGCCATTAGGAGGAGTTGACTTTTCCTCACACAGTAGTCCTGAGAGGGTGTTGAGAACCTATTTTGCATTTTGTTTGTAAGTGAACTCTAAACACCTCCAGTTAAAAAGAGGAAGTTGGTCATTAGGCTGCTCTTTGTTCCCAAAATGCTGAACTGTGAAGTTCTGACTGACTCACGTGTAAACATACATCAGTAAGACGTGTTTCTGGTCAGTTCTTCCCTGTTAAACTTCCCACGCAATCGTTATTTTCAGCAAACTCATGACACAAAACACAATCAGAAAGGAGAACAATTCTGGTAATAATCGGCAGAAAACAACGCACACTAACCATAACACATCACTCCCACTTTGTAGCAGCAGAAGATAACAGCAGCACTACACAAACAGGGAGGTTTGGGAATAATGATGCTTTCTTTTCATAGTTCCCTCAGGAGACGGACAGAACTCCCTGCTTCTCTGACGTCACACATTATGTACAAGTAAACAACCGTCTCCGACGGGAACAACCAGATGTAAACAGTCGTGACGTGACTGCCAGTACGATTTAGAATCTTGATAACGTTCCAGATCTGATAAGGAGGGAAAGAAGTAAGAAAAACTGAGGAAAAAATAAGGAAAAAATAGGCCTCTGGGTGGCTCTGAAGTTATGATGTTCCAAATACAAAAAGATAGACAGAAGTAAAGAGGGAGAGAGAGTGGAGGGGGGGGGTATGTAGGTCAGTGTATATTCTAGAAGTGGCAGTAAACTCAGTGGCCCTGCTGCCATTACCTGGCACTCTTTCACACTGACAACATCTCATGACACTTAGTTAAGTGCCGCACTGATTCAGGTTTCATGAAATGTTTGTCATGAACTCTGTGTAAAACACTTACTGTTTAGCGCCGCTGCCGCGTCTGAGCAAAGCACTGCAATCCACTGAACTCAACATTGTGTTCCTGCTGGGAAAGGAATAAGAGTGTCAGAATGATATGTTCAATGTCTGTTGCTCACTTTGGGGGAAAGGCTGGGGTTCTGTTGAGCCTCAGGCCTCAGGCTTAAACTCCCCTAACAATATAAACTGTGTACTGTTACTAATACTAACAATTCAATGACATACTTAATTACATTTACATTTAGAGCACATTCAAATTATATATCTTTACCAGTACATACGCTCCCTGGGAATCAAACCCACAAGCTTTGCGCTGATAACACAATGCTCTACCAACTGAGCTATACAGGAGCACAGGTCTGTTTTTTGCACCTCAGACTAAAACATTGCAATATTTGCAACACCAATTTAAATATAAACCAATATAAACTACAACTAATAAAAATCAACCTCTGGGATTTAAAAGTAACTGTAGTTGAAAAAATACAGAGATGAATGTTGGTTAAACACCCTCAGTGAGTTAAAATGCTTGTAAGTTTTCAGCTTGTAAAATAATTCTTCAAAAGTGCTTTGTAAAAGATGCATAATCTCTGTTCTGAGACACTTTACAGGCCTCTAACAGGCCGTCTATATAGGTCAGACTAGCATGCATGTTTCTTCAGCCAACACAAAACGTTTGACTGCTGTAAGCTGTTAACCAAACAGACGTTCTCTCCTCACAGTCAGCTCTTCACTCACTAGAGTTACACAAAGCGTGGGCAGGAAAGCCAAACACAGCATCTCTTCCTACAAATGAAGACGTGATTTTCCTCAGGTCCTGCTCTGAGTGAGGTGTCAAATGACTTGTCTGAGGACTGAGATTTTTCTTTTGTGAAAAACATGACTGGGTCATTTTCTGGAAAGAGTGACTAAGAAATTTAGGGGTTATTGTTATTGTTTTGGTGATGTAAGTGCACATTTCACAAGCTGCACATTTCAGCATCTGCATTCTCAAAACAACACACTTATATATTCTAACATCAGAATCTCTATTCATGACATCTAATTTAAATGTTAATGCTTGTCTTCTATGAACCGGTGGAGTGAGTGTAAAATATAGGATGTGACTCTTGTGATTGTTGTCCAATCACAGCTCATCCTGCTCACAGCAAACTGTGTAACAGAGGTAAGAAACACAGCCTCACTGTTAATCCCCGCTGCTGTCTATTACGTGACGGTCAGAACACAACATACAACATTCCCACACGTTTAGTTAAATTTGCTCTGTGCAATATTTTGTAACTTGTGAAGAAAACTGTGATTCTTTTCATGTTTCGGAGCAGAAGGAATGTTCTGATGGTCTCCCTGCCTTGAACGACTGTCAGGTTACAAAAAACAAAAGTGGTCTGATAAGTTCAGACGATAACAGAAACTGCTGGGGCCAATGTAAAGGTGAATGCACTGAGGAGAGACATGCAGGCCTGCACACGTCTATTTTTTCCCATGCCTTTTTTCTTATAAACGCACAAAAGCTCAGTCATGTTCTCACAACACAGATCATGTGATTCCTTTTTACTCCCACACAGTGTTATTCCCACATGAATTGCTGTCAGGCCAGAAATGGGTCTTTCCCCATTTAACTAATCAGAAAATAATGAAAAATACACCACTGTTGCATCAAGTTGCATGAAGTGACACAACCGATCTGGAATTTCCCTATAAAAACTACAAACAGTTTACACTGAATGACCATTGAATTCATTCTCAAACATCCGTGTCTATAAAACAGTGTTTGAATTGTAAAATTACTTTTTGAACTTGTTTTTACTTTTTTCTTGTTTTTTATTACAGATCATACATAGACATAAAAATCACACAGAAACACTTTTTTTTACCACAATCTTTTTATAATACATTTTTGAATAAAATGATAATTGATAACAGTATTTATGTACTTTCATTTTTTGTCTAATAAACCAGACAGTTGTCATTATTGAAACACTATAAAACTTTAGACCATAAAACTTTCCTTTCTTTAGGAGGGTTTAAACCCTAATTCTGCTCTTTTAATATCTTAGTGCTGGTTCAGTATGTGACTTTTTGTGACCTGCAGAGGACATATGAAAAAATAAGAGGGAACGAGTCCAACAAAGACTTTATCTTTGAGACTGTACCTCAGAGTTTGGCAGTGATGCTTAAATTAATAACCAGGCAACCCGACTGGCTGGTCATGTTATTGATTGACAAACAGGTGGGGAGAACCGACCGGTACCAAATGTTTGGTGCCAAACAAAAAAAGCCAAGAATTCAATAGGCACAAAAGATCCATTGTACCAAACACCAGCACCGTGTGGGACGGGTGCAAAAAGTCAAATCCTACAGAAGAACACAAAGTCAGATAAAGTTTCTAGTTGCACGGACTGCATTTGTGCTACCGAGTCATGCTGTTTGTTTGTGCATGAGGGTGTGCAGTGACTTAACATTTGGTTGATGAACAGCTGTGAAGGTTTGTGAGGTCACAGTGCTGCAAGTGTGCGTGTGTTCGCCCATCGGATAAGTTATGGAGGAGGCCAGCAAAACAGCCCAAAAGAGGCTGCACTCAAGGGAACGCTGGGTCACCTTTAATGCACAACAAGGGTAGAAGCCAAGAGAGGGCAGGAAAGGGCACAGCTGGTCTCGCAGGCTGAGCTCAATGTCACATGAAACATCCGGAGTACTGCTGTTCTGCGGTTGTTCAGGAAACCAGACTGGTTCAACATATGGAGCAACAGCCCCTCCCACGCTGCGCTCTGATTGGCTCTTCTGTCTCCAGGCATGTGTCTGCAGAGAACAAAGTGATAGCCGGCCAATCAGAGGAAAGCATGAAATCCCCTTTCTTGCAAATGCTGTAGAAAAACTCAGACAACATTTGGTGACATCAGTGGGCCTTTAAACCAAACCACGAACGTTTAAAAGGCAAACATGTGGTTGACAGGTTGCATGTGAGGTGGAACATACTGTCTCAGTGGAACAATGTTTGATTTTCTTCCCACACTTTTGATTGCATTTTTAGTCAACACTAGAATGTGATTTTTTGTGCAAATATTAACAATGCATTTATTTACAGGTGAGTTTTGAAAATCGGTGTCTTGTGTTATTATCACATTAGGCCATTTAATCTTAAGTTTGTACAGAGACATTCATCTTATGTCTTATCAAACACTGCATACTTGGTTTTCATAGGGCAGTCCTGCAACAGTGATAAATGCACAACTGTCACGTAATGATGCAGTTTATGCATGATGTGGGAACAATGTTTATCTGTGTTTATTCTTTTCCCCTTTTTGTTTACTCTTGTTCACAGTGCAGAGACGCAAACATGCATGAGTGTGGGGGAAGCGTTCACTATCAGTCAGCTCTTCCTGTTAGCTGATGATTGGTCAATCGCCTCAAACTGTTACCAAGCAGGAAACAGAGATTGCATGAGAACAGTGAGTTGCAAGAGATTGTTTGCACATAACACATTTTAATCATTTTAAGGAGGCGAGAAGAGCAAAGCAACTTTTTTTTGCTTGTAAAAGCAGAAAAATATGAGCAAAAAATTACCAAAAAGTGCAGAACTGAACTTTGAATCGAACTACATGAACTACATCGAACTACATGCTTTATTCTATACAGACATTTTAAACATGTAAACATGATTTTAAACATGATTCAGATATGAAGTCAAGTCCATGTCAGTGGTCAGTGAGAAGATTATATCATTCACGGCTTAGCTTGAATGCCACTCTCTCATCGTATCTGATTCCTCATAACAAGCGGATAGCAAAGCAAAGATGTATGAAACAGTGCTTTGAGGTATGTCATATCGATCCGTTCTTCCACATCAGTTCCACTGAGGAATGCATAAAGAAGTCATTGTTTATGTGTCTCTTTTAAAAATAGATTTGTCTTGGCATGGGAGCTTTCAAGGACACTTTAAGTCAAGAACATCACATGACCAGTAGAAGTAGCGGGAGGCGGAGTCTTCCTCTGCGGGAGGCGGAGTCTTCCACAATGCCTACACTTAACCAAACATTACCATCCCAACTCTGACCTAAATTAGCTCAGATTGTTTGTGATGAGTGTCCCTGTTTAACTAGTTCTGTTTAACTGTATCTAGTTTAAATCACTCCCTCCTTTCTATATTATCTGTCTGAGAAAACCATGTTGTTAAATAACTAAAATGCCAAAGATCTCTTAAATAACTTTGTTGTTTCTCCTGTTTTATCCAAAATATGAAATAGAGATCAAACCGAGATCAAATGGAGATATAACTTTACTCAGCATTGTCTCAGGCTGTGCTCAATTTTGCTAAAACTCAGACTTTCGCTTATTGTCTGATTTGTGTTTGTTTACCTCTCCAAACAGGAATTCGATGATAAACACCTGAGTCAAAATTGAGACCAAAATGAGACAAATGGAAATTTTATTTAATTTTTGCATTAAATCATGATCACATTGAAAGAGATGATCGCTAAAATTAATGACCTTCAAAAAAATGTATGTTTTATAGATCCAAAGTAATGACTTGGCTGAAGGTGAGACATGAGGGCATTATACCAACCATCACTGATGTCTGTGGTGGCTCTATTTAAAGAGCTATTAGCTTTGGTATGGGCTGTCTGTGGTGTAAGCGGGTGGGGTGTGGTGGGGGGGATTCACTTACCAAAATAGAAGCTTGAAGAAATCTTTTAGAACATGTTTGTTCTTCAATTTAAGTAAACAAGATGACCCTCAACATTTCATTTACTTGAATGGTGACAAATGTTACCAATACCAACATGTTGACAGCCTGTCTATGATGGTCATAAGTTTGTACCAGTGGTGTTGTTCCCAAAAATCTGTTTATAATTATTGTGGCTGGTTCAAAACGCCACAAAAACATGTCATTTTTTCATCGTCTTTACCCTGAAGCATTGTGTGGTAACGTCCCTGTTGTTGCAGTACTGAACCTGATTGAAAGCAGGTTTGACATCATACTTAGATTATGACTGTAAAGTTTTTTTTGAGTATTTTACTGTAAAGTAAAATTTTAATATTCTTCTTGTTTTTTTTACTTTTGTGAATAAACAAAATGCTACAAAGAGAATTTGTTATATTTGTTATATATTAGCTATATTTGTTTACTGAGGTCTAAGAACAATCAAAACAGAAGACATACAACATATTTTTTTAGGAAAATTGGGCTCAGAAACAAAGACATGAAGCATGCCTTCATGTATGTTAGGGTGTCTGAGAGCGGTGAGAGGGGTCCGAGTATTGCTTTAGGAGGGGTGGGACACAGCTCTCTGTCATACTGGCTTGCTCTGGTTCGCGCCGCTTTTTGTTTGGCTGTGCTCCAGGAAGAGGGGCTCAAAGCAGAGTTGGAAAAAGTTGCGGAGATCACACCTTGTCTGTCCTTTTGCCTGGAACTGGTCTTTGAGGGGGAACATCTTGGTCTGGTCTATGGACAGACCGTGTGTCACAGAGTTCGGTTTGAGTTTTCTGATGTATCACAGACTAATGATGTTGGAGGTATGCTTTGGTGTCAGACTACCGTAATTATACAGACGCAATTTACTCCATCAAGGATTTACACGGAGGCGACAAAAATAGCTTTATGTAACACATATAGTATACTTCCTGAGAACCCAGTGGCAAAATAAGTTTTGGGTTTATGTAACTCCTCCAGCTTGTAAGTACATTACAAATGTGACAGTATATTACATAGAGTTTCACTTTTTTACTTGGCAACCATGGTAACCATAAAAATCACAATTTTTACAGAATATTTGTAACATTAGCATGGAATCTTTACATGCTGTTAGAAGCATTAAAATGAGTCAAATATAACAGCACCAAGAAACAGCACAGGATGGACGCAGACAGTGTAAAAACAGCTGCAGGATTCCAGAAACTTCCCAGCTGGAACGGTGGGACACGTGCATGTCTCTACTGCGAGCAAGAATAATGTTTGCAACCTCGCTGTCCTGCATTCTTGTCATGGATGGAGCTGCAGCTCTCATGCATGTTCCTTGTGTCAGCAGGAAACCAGAGCTTGTGAAAGAGATTAATTCCTGAAAGTGAAAAGCCAGAGATCGGGGTGTTCTGAAAACACGAACCAGAACAGGACATAAGTGAATGTTCCATGTTTTTATAACATTTAAACGATTCCTAGTCCTGTGACAGTATTATCCAGGACCAGGGTGTTGTTCGGGGCAAATTCCTGCCAAATTCCAGTAAATTGGAAATATTTTTCAAATGTGTCAGGAAAGGAAACTAACAAAACCCAGAAAGTTTTAGGAAAACTTAATTACAGCTAAAAGCGTGTAATGGAAAAATAGGTGGCTAAAAGTTGCCATGTATTTGGAAAATCATTTTTTCCAATAAACCAAATCATTCCTTGGACACGTTTGCTTCTTTCAAACAGCTGAGACAAAATAGCCACAGGCTGTAAGTTTGTTTGAAGTGCACAAGATGAATAGACGAATGGCACATTTAAGGACACCAGGCAGAAAAATAACCTCTGCACCTGGATGTGCTTATGATGACATATTAATAAAGGTCAAAGGTGGTGACCGCCCACCAATCACAGCTGGAGATTTAAGAGTTAACATGATGCTTGAGCTGTGCTTTCAGTGAGAGGAGTAAAACGTAGCGTATGTACTGTTTTGTAAAAGTGCTACCTAGGAAAATATACAAGGTTTTAATACTTCTCATTATCATTAAAAAATATTTGGTTGTCAAACACATATTTGACTATAAGGTATCAAGTAGCTAATATGGTGATGCTGATTTACAGTTCAGTTACTTTGTGGATGTGGTGTTTGTTATGTGTTCCCAGAAGTCTTTGTGTCATTATTTTTATAGTAAAAATAGTGCTTTTATTTTGTCAATGTAGCAGTCGGTGTGCAAATTGTAATAAATTATTAAAATAAATGAAAGATTTAGAAAGGTACATCTCTTATTTGTAAAGACACAAATAAAGATTATTTTACATGCTTAACTGCAGTTTGGAGTATTGGGATCATTAGATAAGGCCCTAACAAATTTTTATGAAAACATCAAATTGCACATTTTTCTCTCATTTTGCCTGTAGCTTGTATTTAACGCATGCTTATTCCAACTCATGTTTATGGCTGTATTTAATGCAGGTTGCGTCAGTTTGTCCAGCAAAGCCATTTTACTGAAAATTCGACTGAATGATTAAAAAGAATCGATTCAGGAGAATCATTTAACAGCATTGGGTCTGACGCAGCACATTTAACTCAGCTGTTGAGTTTGCTGTACATGTTTTTAGTCAGCGGCTTATATTCGTCTGAGACTCCAGCATACCAAATATACCAGTGTGGACTATTTTTAAATTTTCCTGACATGGATAGAGTGGCATATTCTGAGTCATGCAACTTTAGAATTGCTTACGGACATGCTAACCAAGACCTGTGACATCGCTACGACACGTTACGTATTACACAAGGCGAAAAGTCTGGGTTCCACAGACTTAACAGGATTAAACGGAAGGCCTCTCACTCCTCCCAGGAATCTGTACTAGGAATCTCTACCACAGCCCTTCCAGGAGACAGATGTCATAGGAAAACTGAAGGGAAGTTCATTTCTACATCTGAATCAATGACAGAGGGAAAGAGAGAGTGTGAGTTAGCAAAGCTCTGGAAAGGCCCTGTGAGTCAGTACGCACCGGTTCAGACCGGTTTCTCTTCCACAGTGTCGACATGTAAATAGCGGCATGGCAAGCCGCCACCATTACTCACCATTCTCTCTCAACAGCTAAAACGAGAGCGAGAGAGAGAGAGAGAGATAGAGAGAGAGAGGGTGGCTGAGCCAAAGTCCTTCAGGTTCAGTACTGGTCTCTCTTAGAACACATATGATGCCAAAGACCTAATATAGTTTAATATACGCTTATTTTTTCTGTTTTATTGTAATGATTTTACATCAAATCAGAAAGCTGTTTTAGATTTGCAATAATTTAATATAATTTCAATAATGTTTTATATTTGTATTATCACTGTGGTTTACTTTTATTTTTGTATTATAATACGGTGAATTATTTAACTGTTTAAGTTAATATTTTCAGTTTTTACTTTATTGTTTTACTAAATTTAAACAAAATCATACTAAAAACCTTAAACTAGAAACACTGACAAACAATCATTAGGTGAAAACTAACAAAAACTAAACATTTGGAAAAACAAAATATATAAAACTAGAATATATGAAACATAATTTGAATAACCCTAAATAAATGTATAAATTGGAGAAACTAACTCATGTTGTTACTCTGGTGGTTAATGTTACTGTCACACCAGGTGATGCAGTGAAACTAATGAAGTCATTTGTTGACTTCATAATAAATCAGGGTAGTTCCTTGTTTTATTTCGTAAGTTAGCAGGTTTTGATCGGCACGTCAGGACTTGTCTTATAACTCAGACAGGTAAACCTGTTTAGCAGGAATGCTGTTGTTGGTGTTGATTCTCCGACAACATTTTTTGACTAGTCTAAAAAAGACTAGCCAGTTAGTCTGTAAACAAGTACCATAGGCTATTGTCCCTGTGACTGTGCAAATGTTTTGTACCGTTTGTACAGTAAGAGTCCCTATATGTTCAGCAGACACGCACAAACACAGCTGCATTTATGTAATGTAAGGCTACAAAACCTGGAAACATAATAAGAAAACTATTGTATATTCATAGAGACCAATGTACAGAAACAGTACAGTTATATAATTACAGTTTTCAGGAATAAACTGTTCATATGTAGCTCAATGACTTTATCTATAACTGCTCAGATTAAGTTTGCAGTTGCAGGCCTATTATCTTCTGAGCCCTTGGCAAACACGTTGGTCACATGATTTACAGTATGTAGTACAGTATTTTCACTTGTACGGTCTCCTGTAGCTCAACTGGTAGAGCATTTCGTTAGCAGCACAAAGGTTGTGGGTTTGATCCCAGGGAATAGAGGTACTGATAAAAATGTATTCTTTGAATTCACTGTAAGTTGCTTTGGATAAAAGCATCTGAAAATAAATAAATGTAGAAATGTTTCTTGGTTAAATGGTTTCTCTCTACTTTGGGGGGCTGGATAGACACGAGACCATCTTCATAAGGTAACAGTGCACATGAGTTCTCAAACTGGAGGACAAGCCAAAAGTGTGCAGGGTCAAATAATAGTGTAGTCAGCAGAACTGCACCATGCCTCTTTCCTCCAGTCACCGCCTTCCTAGGATCCAAGCTCTGAGAAAACCAGCGAAATATAGACCACCGGCATGAAGGAACAGTTTGCCCCCCAATAATCTGTTATTATTTACTCACCTTTATGTCAGTCCAAAACTGCGTGGACTACTTTTTATCCTCTGGGGCACTAGTGGGAATTTTGAAGAATGTGCTTTGTAGCTTTTAAAGTATGTTTTCATTGGACTGCTTAATGGTTGTTTACACATCAGACTGATCCAGTTTTCAGATCAACCAGTCACATTGGTTTTTAAGTAAACAGCTCACTGCTGCGTGTTTTCAGAAGGCTTTGAACGTAGGGCACAAATCATACGAACCACATTAATGCTAGAAAGCTTTTGTCTCCATTAATGAAAATCAAATGGAAAAGAGAAACTAGTCAATTCTTAAAAATGTCTTTTAAAGTTTGTGTTGCACAGGATTGCTAGACCCTGTCAGGTCTGTTATATGCCAACAGAATTTTGATTTTTGGATGTATATCTTTAATACATGTTTACAGGCTTCTCAACTCATAAATATTAAATGTCCCTGATGTTCCAAAGAAGTTCATTTTACTAAACACATGAACTTAATTTCCCAACAATCTTAATGTTTGATGGTGAAGACAGATAAACATATTTAAGGCAATTACTTCAATTCCTCACACAGAAATAATGCTGCATGTTGCTTAAAAGTTATAGTTCATTATTTTTGTATTAGTGATGTTCTTGTAAGGCTTTATTTGCCTTAAAGAGTTTAAATAAAAAGAAACAAGCAAGATCTCGCTTTCTGGACGAAGTATTGCTATCTAAACTGTCCTCCTTATGACCTTTTATTGAGCCTTCGAGTAAACAGCTCTAACAGTAATCCTGAAGCGCCCCCTTGTGTTCTTATGCTGTAATAACTGCACGCCAGCTCCGTATTGTTAACACAAGACCTTACAGCGAGATACAGCGACGTCCACAAATTTGCTGACCGATGACTGTAAAATACAGATAAATATAATAGATCAGATAGTGTTACAGTTCACACTTTTGCTTTGTGTGCATGTTTTTTTATTGTATTGTACACATATAAATATTTATAATGATGCCCAATGTCTGATAAGTTGGTTTCATGTTATATTATGACACACACACACACACACACACACACACACAATTTTAATCAGAAGTTGAAAACATGGACACCATAAACAATGCGTATTCAAAACACAACAAACTTTATTAGAAGTAAACAAAAAACATTTTGACCCTCTCACAGTTTCTTAAACAATCATATTGTTTTTCTGTACACACCCATCCTCTACATGTTATCTTCTATGCTGTATATCAACACATATTTATCTCAATAGTTGTTTGATCTATAAAAAGTCTTCAGTCCAGAATTAAAAGCTCTCAGCAGGATTACAGAGTGAAGACTCTGTTTTACTGTAGTGAAATCCTTTATATGTTACATCGCACCTGTATATGTTCCCACGGTTCCACTGGTGTGCGAGAACAGCGTACAGTCCCACAGCAGAGAAGGTTCCCCCTGGCTCTCTCTGAACCTGCGGTTTGCTGGTGTGTTTTCTGAGGCCTGTTGCTCCTATAATCTTCCATGTGATCCTCACAGCATCTGACTGTAATCCAGTGATGACACAGGCAAGTGTAACTGTACCGGCACGTTTGCTCTGAACTTGGGCGGGGATAAGAATACGTACTTTAGGAGTCACCAAAGTATCAACATGCACACGTGGAACTGAAAGGAAAACAATGAGTAAATGAGATGTGAGATCTTATATTAAGTATAAAACCAGTAGCTAAATCTTTGGATTGTGTTTTTGCATATGGGACGCAGACTGGCACTAACTAATATATACTAGCGTGGACCAACATAGAAATAAATGCTAATGTAAGAGCATCTTTCAACGGTGAAAGCTTTTATAAAGTCTACTTTATAATCATATTTAAAAAGTCTGTGTCCAATTTCTAATGCAATAAAGCAATAACTGAACACACCTCTTACCTTCCACAATGAGTCTAAGTCCTTTGCTAAATATCTGGTTCATTTGGCTCGTCTCACCAAATGCAAAGCTGTCAAGGAAAAGCCGCAGTTAGTGTTATGATAAAAAATTTTAAAACCAGTATTAATTCACCTGGTTTTTTATTCTCACCCCAGCAGAACAACTAGAGAGGTAGTCATGATGACCAATCTCATTTTGTTATTTTTTGCTGTTTAGTTTCTGTTATGTTAAGTTGTGTTGCTGCAGGTGCAGATGTAACTGTCCCTCTAGTTATGCTTCATTTAATTCACTGACTTTTATAAGGTTAACAGAAGTTGATGGTCACGGTAGGAACGTCCCATGTGTTTTTGTCACGTGCATTTAAATGCAATCAAGCATTACTACTGAATTCCTTAAGGCAATACGATATTCATGTTTAAAGTCTTCAATAAGACCATGCTTTATGTTCACACACACATAAATATGACCAGATGTTTGTAGACAATGATGGGCACGAAATGTTATTGTCTGCTGTTTTTTGCAGCCAGGCTTGTGATTCACAATTCAAAATCAGACGGAATCTATAATATTTCATAAATTATTCCACAGAAGACTTTTTATTTGCCAGCTGCATGCTGGTTTGACGCTGGTTTCAGATAAATTTCATATTTCCTAAGACAACCTTTCACTGAAGATACTAAAACATATGCTGTCATTTTGTAAATCTGTGAAAAACAGACATACGCGTACATGCAATATGAGATTGCTGTGTTTGTTTTATTTATTTTTTTTAGCATGAGACGCTCATGTGAGGCCTTGTTTATTTGATATGATTAACAACATTTATCAGTGTTGAAAACATGTGCCATTTGGCTGTTATTCGGTTAAAACGGACAAATAACAGGAAAGAGCCGTTGGCTTGGTTGCGAGAGACAGATGCGTGTTCTATCAGACAGTCACTGCCTGCACTACTGCACAGCCTCCTGGGATATAACTAATCCAATTAGACCAAAGTTTTGAGCTTTTGCAATGTAAGCCAGAAATGTTTCAATGTTCCTCATTAAAAAAAAACAGCCTTCATGTAGAGTTAAAATGTTGTATGCATGTAGAGTTTAAATACAAAATTTTTCTTTTTTCAAACCAACACCATTCGTGCTTTTGGGTATTAGCAGACAGGCCAGTGTTACATTTTGTCCCTGAAGCAGAGTGAAGCTCATCAAGGTCTTCCATAAAGTTTGGCTGCCTGTACGATGGTACTTCAGTAGATTTTTAGGCTTGGTGGTCTCAAAATCGTCTCACAACAGTCTCCAATGAGAAATAATACCCACTGAAGGGAGGTACCGCTCTCATGTGATTATCTGCCTCTATCAGGTTTCCTTGTGTTGTTTCAAGAAGTGATATTATATATTGTTGTAATATAACAGTGCAGACTGAAGCTTACAGCACCCAATGAATATGTGATGGCAGAAAAATGAGTCATGTTATTGTGATGTAATGGTACATCAAACACTAGCTGTTGCCTGCAGGATGTTTAAACCTATTAGTATTTAAACTTAACAAACCACTGCAACATAAAATGCCTTATAATTACATTCCAGTTTCATCAGAAGTGTGTATTTTAATTTGCTATTTGGTAACAGGTTTTTTGGTTATTTGAAATAGGTCACAGACACAGACCCCACAGTATGTATACAGTATCTTATACAATACAAGTATCACATTAGTGTCACATTTTAGCTTCTTTGAAGTTCACGTAAATGATTTTTTATGACTTTTTAATGACTTTTGTACAATTAAACAGGTAAACTTTAAAATGTCATATTAACAATTCAACCATCAATCAAAAGACTAATAGAGTAGAAAAATAGATTAAATAGATAAGTAAAAGAGCCACATTTAATGTAATGCACTTATGCATTAACTGTACAGTTTATAATAAGGTACAGAACACTATAAATAACAGTGAACAAGAGAGAGAGAGAGAGAGAGAGAGTAAACAGGAGAAAGAGAAAGCAAACAAGAGAGAGAGTGAACAGGAGAGAGAGAGTGAACAGG